>SJYC01085838.1:0-53065 GCA_006408675.1 Madoqua kirkii | reverse complement strand
TCAGGGCTGGTGCACTGGGATGACCCAGAGGGATGGTACGGGGAGGGAAGTGGGAGGGGGGTTCAGGATGGGGAACACATGTACACCCGTGGCAGATTCATGTTGATGTATGGCAAAACCAATACAATATTGCAAAGTAATTAGCTTCCAATTAAAATAGATTAATTAAAAAAATAAATAAAACGAAGATCAAAGTTCCCATAAAAGCAATAATCTGCTTTGCATTGTTAAGGCTGGTATAGATGGCAGGTGCGAAAAATGCAAATGACAAAGTTTAAACTGCATAAGCCCTTTGGAGTACTTTCATTATGTTCTTTCATAAGCACTGTCACACTTCACCAACTATTCTTTGGAGGATAGAGAGATTTTAAGAAGAGCACTTAACTTAGATCTGTGAAATCAGAACTCAGAGTTCTTGACACTAAGGCTCAGACTGCATTAAATGGCTCTGCTGTGGTCTGCAAAGAAATTATCTATGCAACTTGAGACTGAGTGGGCTAGAAAGGAATTAAGAAAACACAAATTATCCTTATTTAAATTTTGTCTAGCATATTCAAATAATAGCTATTTAAAGTATTTTTTAACAAGCATCTTTGTGAACCAGAGTCATCATGCATAGTATTTCAGTCCAAAGTCTGTCCAAGTAGACACGTCTGCAGAAACCAGCCATTTGGAAGACAAAGACAGTTACATTGCAAATCGAAGTGGAGAGTTGTTTTAAAAATAAAGCATATGACTGTGTGGTTTGCTAGATCATACATGATAAAACAATGATATTATTGTGTGATACCATAAAATAGAATTTTGTTTAGCTCTAGCCAGTTTTCAGTTAAGTAGCTAGCTAGTTAGGGACAAAATATTTGGAGTATTGGATCAATAAAATTATAAAATTAGACCCCAGTAAAATATAAAAATACTGAAATCTTGACCATGATTGACAGAAGACTCCTTTAAAGGAACTTAAAAATCTGTGCTACAGTCCTAAGTCTAAGTGTATTGTTACAGAGGCAATGGGGAAAGAACCAATCAGACTCTTATCAATAAAAAAGCTACATTTCCTACCCAAAGCCCACGTATGTGCACAAACCTAAGAGTAAAAGATGAAATGAAAACATGAGAAAATTGGTGTTTTAGTTATGATCACTAGAATTAAGAAACAGAGAAGAGGCCTGTTAGCAACAGATAAGCAAAGCCCAGAGAGGCACAACTACAGTGAAACAACGTGGCTCTAAACATGTACTTTTTCCCCCCTTGCCTATGAAGTCCTTGGCTAGAGCCAAAACTTTCCTTGGGCTTTTAAGGAGTGAATACATTATTTCCAATACCTGAATTTCATCAGCCAGACCCCAAATATCCGATCTGGAAGCCCTCAACTGAAGCTATTCAGGGTAATAACTGGTCACTCAAAAATGGCATCTCAAGAGAGTAACGGGGTTGTGTGAGCACATTCCTTGGTCTGACCCCAGCTCTTAGGGCCACGGGCTGGCTGCACCAGGAACAATCTCCAGCACTTTGTAGAGGCCTCTAAGGAACTACAGCAGTGTGGTGTGAAGTCAGTCATCTGTATAGATCTTTTCTGCGACAGGAATATTCTAATATGTGCTCTTCATCCAGATCCCTTTCTACCTCTAACCAGCTATTTGCCTCATGAATGCAGGTTTAAAAAAAAGAACAAGACAGGCATTGTGAGGATGAAGAAGATGATACGTGTTAGGGGTTTAGCACAGTGCTTGGACTGAGAAATATGAGTTACACGAGTCTCAGCTACCATTACTACACATACCAAACTAGAACCGGTGGCAGAGATGGAGGTAGACCCTAGGCCCCCTCATCTTTTGGTTCTCCTAGACAAGTGTTTTTCAAATTATGAGTGGCATTTACGGTTACGGAATCAATGTAATGGACTGTGAATGGCATTTCCTAGGGCATGAAAAAAACAACAAATTAAAAATGTGGGACTTTCCTGGCTGTCCAATGGTTAAGACTTTGCCTTCAAACGCAAGGGGTATGGGTCTGATCCCTGGTCAGGGAGCTGGGATCCCACATGCCTTGTGGCCAAAGGACCAAAACATAGAAGCAGTATTATAACAAAGTCAATAAAGATTTAAAAAACTTAAAATGCTACGGAGCATCAAATGAGAGAGATGCATATTGTTCAGCATATTTTTGTTTTAGCCATGTGTGTGTGTTATGTGTGCGTGTGTGTAAGAGATAGAGACAGAGATACAGAAGGCAAGCAGGTGTTCAAGGAAATGTGTCTTATGTCACAATGTAAAGGCACATTTCTAACAGTGGCCTAGAGTGCATGCACGTGTGCATGCTCAGCTGCGTCTGATTCTTTGCGATCTCAGGGCTGTGGCCCATCAGGCTCCTCTGTCCATGGGATTCTCCAGGCAAGAATACTGGAGTCGACTGCCATTTCCTTCTCCAAGGGATCTTCCCAACCCAGGGATCAAACCTGCGTCTCCTGTGTTGGCAGGTGGATTCTTTACCAATGAGCCACCTGAGTAGGTTCACTATCTGAAATTGCTTGGCTGCACCTAAAACTATGGTGGAATTTCAATCTTCTGATCACAACAGTGAGGAAGATTTAGGCTGGCACCTTCCGACACCTCTACCGGATGTCTACAAACACCTTTAATTCATCAGGTCCAAAGTAAAGCCCATTATTCTTTTCCTTCTGTGAAAAATCTGCTCATCTTCATGCTTCTCACTTCAGAAATGAAGTCAACATGAACCCAGTTTCTGTCAGAACTCATAACTCTCTTGACAACTTTCTCCCTTCCCCATTATCAACAAGAACCAGCCAGCCCTGTACATCCCACTTTTGAAGAGCTTTGCCAGTCTCTCCATCCTTACTACCAACCATTCCCACCCTCTCTCAGCCACCAACATCTTCTGCTTAAAGTGCTATATGCAAAACCATTCTAGTTGGTCTTCCTACCTCCAGTCTTCACTAAGTCCCATTCACTCTCCACTTGTGAAGTAGAAATGACACTCTGTTGCTGTCACTCAGGGCTGAAAACCCTTTCATGGCCTTCCAGTGTTTTCAGGAGAAAAAGCTGAACTCCAGATAATGATTCACAAAGTCCTGCACCGGCCAGCTTCCTCTCCTTGCTCCAAGCCCACGGCCACTCGCACCTCTAACAGTGCCCTCTGCTCCTCAGATCTTCTAAATATGTTCTTTGCCTAGAGCTCTTGGATTTTGTTCCTTTTAAAATTCTAACTTAGATCACTTCATCAATTAGTGTTCCATCTCCCACTCCCTGTCCAAATCGGAGCTGAGGACCTTGCTATGTGAACTAACTGCATCATCCATTACCCCCAATATACTATTTTTTCATTTTACCGAAATAGCTGCAGTCTCCTTTGCTAAATTCCTGAGGGCCGGGATGAGTCATTTACACCCAGTAATAAAGCACAATACCGGATTCAGTACTTGTTTGTGGTCCTTACTCTCTCTGCTCTAATGCACCTGGCATGTTCAGCTGACATCAGAGACCTGTCACCTCCTTCTACATCTTTCGGTGCCCTACACTAGACTTCTCTTGGGATTGCCTCTTACAGCCCTTGGCCTCACCTGACTCACACTACAACTGTGGCGTGTAGTTCCATGAAGGACAAAAGGTCTCTCTCTCGCTTTCTGCCTTTCAGAGACAGCAGCCTGTTGGGCCACAGAAGCCCGCTCTGTATTTGTACGAGTACAAACTGAAAGTGCAGATGCGTTAACACCCAATAAGACAACCATCGGCCAGGGGACAGGCCTCGATCCCTCAGGTGGCCAACTCTGAGACACGCACCAGAAGGGCACTCAGAAGGACGACCTCCAGTCCTTAAAGTGGTAGCTCACACAGTAACAGAGCCTTCTAGTCTTTCCCTCCTTCCCCAGTTCACTCTCTCTAGTTCTCTACTCCCGTTCTCTAAGACAGTTTCTCAAATGAATCATCTGAATGCAAACCCATGTGTCAGATCTGCTTCTGGAAAGAAATCAGACTAAGACAGTCTGTCTCTTTAGCATTAGAAGCGCTCCGATTTCTATTCCTCTTTTCTTATTGTGCTAGGAGGCAGGTAACTTTATTATTTTTCTATGTGTCAAAATTGTCTTTCCTGTTTTCAGCAAATTTTATTTTATTATTGGTGAACACACCACAGAAGCATAAACAAGTCTGCTCTAAATGAGGTCTATTTCAAATGAATGGCAGCTAGGAAAATACGTTTCTTACAAGAACAGGAATTCTACCCGCTTCCATGTTTACATTAAAAACATTTTGCCAGCATCACATGAAAGAACATTCATAAAATAAACAGACCTCCTCATACCTTCATGTTACAGCTTGCTTATTTTTCTGCAGAGAGAATGTATATTAAACATCCACAAAAGTATCTAAACAGTTTAAAAGCACCTTGCAGGCAAATGCAGAGACTCCTTCTCACACTAGCTGGGCATGAACGATTTCAGAGATCCAGGCTGCTACACTCGCCATTTGGGTCGGTTTCTCCAATAGCCAACAGGCACTGGAGTGAGTATCACATGATGCAGGCTCCACAATGCAGAGTATTCACCGAAAATGCGCAAGGCAGGACGGTGTTCAGTCAACTGCAAATGATTTTAGGGTTGATGACATTCCGGGATATCATCGTTTGCCCTTTCTTTACTTTTTTAATCTTTAAGCATTCCATTAATTGTCAGAGATCACTAAATTTTCTGGCTAAGCAAAGTTTTTAAATTCTCTCCTTTCATTGCTGCTTTCCAACATCAAACAAAGTTTAAAAATTTGTTTCTAAATTTGTTTACAACCAGAATGTATGAAGATGGACAGTGCTTACAGCATTTCAATGATTTGGGTAGTAAAAAGTTTTCACTTTTATTACAATAAAATATCCTTGTAATTAAATGTCTTTTCTAAATTTTCTAAAGTACCTAGATGAGAGTATTAAAAGAACTCTATTATCACCAATGACAATAAACTTATTTTTATATAAACGCACCTGATATCAACATCTTCCAACTCTGATATGTGTGTATACTGCATGTATAACATATCTAATGCCTAGAATTAAGATGCCACAAAGCTCCCTAAGCCTCCTTGACACTCCAGGTTTTGTCAGCTATTAGAGGGCACAGACTGAATCCCATTTCCTCTGTTAAGACCCACATTTTTACACATTCTAATGTTTCTGAAACCCAAATGCGTCTTATAATTCATGGAGTCACAGTCTAACTGGCAATACTGTTTCTTAGTGGAATCTAAAATAAAAGTGGTATCTAAAACTTAAAGATGTCTCATAGTCAACAGAGTATCAGTTCATCCAGCATTTAAACAGAAGGTAAGGGCTTTATTTTTATTCTTTAACTGACATATTGGGCAATCCCTTCATGATACAAAAAATGTCAGTTTTCATTCAAAAAATAAACAAAATAGCATAGCAAGGTGTCACACATCAGAACCATTAACATTTATAGACATATTCTGAAGTATCATATTTTTAAGCCTTTTAGAATTCTACTGAAATAATTTTTATTATTAAGAATTATATATTGAAAACTGGGTGACTGTCAAAAGGATTATTTAAAAAATTAATTCCATTACATAAGCAAAAAGAAAGAAATCAGAGAAATACTTCCTTGATAGCTAAATGGAAATCTTAAGTCTGCTTTTCAAACCTTTGCAGATGTATTTCAGGTTCCCTCTGGCCAAGGCTCTAACAATTCTCAGTCACTGACTTACTGCTCACACTTACACGCCTTAGAAGTAAAGACTGGCTGGTAAAAATTTGTAATACAGTATTTAAAAAATTTCTCTGTAAGACTGGCTTTTAAAAAACACTCTTAAAAATGAGAACAGTCGTTTACAACTGTTGAATTTTACCTTAATGAGTCTTAGCTTCACATTTTAATAGGAAATGCAAATATTAAAACACTATACTACTCTACTCTTATGCATAAATATTGTAGCAAAGACTTGTTTTGCTCCTTAGTGTCCTCATTAAAAGATCATGCAAACTAGGAAAATGTAGCTTCTAATTTTTAAATCAGGAGTCATGTTAGTGCTATACTAACATTTGAATAAAGAAGGCATATCTTTGAAAAGGAGTTAAGTGGGAAAATACTCTAATAATAAAGTGATATCTTTAAGTGGAAGGGGATAAACTGAAAAAAATTAGGAGAATGTAACTTTCTACATTTTCCATATCGAAACACATTTCGCAGATTCACCAAATATAAGAGCCAAATTTCCAAAGATATTTTCTTGGTTTGATGCCTGATTTCTTTACGGGGCTTCCCTGGTGGCTCAGACCATAAAGAATCTGCCAGCAATGCAGGAGATTCGGGTTTGATCCCCGGGTCAGAAAGAACCCCTGGAGAAGGAAATGGCTACTCGTTCCAGTATTCTTGCCTCGAGAATTCCATGGGCAGAGAAGCCTGATGGGCTACAGTCCATGGGGTCACAAAGAATCAGACAGAACTGACACATGGCTGCTTACACGGTTCTTTATGACGTGTAGTAGGCAACAATAAATTCTATCTCCAGCTGGCTACATCTAACAGCACTGTCTTTACTGGCAACAAAGAATTTATGCTTAGGAAGTACCCAACAGGGATTCCCTTGTGGCTCAGCTGGTAAAGAATCCATCTGCAATGCAGGAAATCTGGGTTCAATCCCTGGGCTGGAAAGATCCCCTGGAGAAGGGAAAGGCTACTCACTCAAGTATTCTGGCCTGGAGAATTTCACGGACTGTAGAGTTCATGGGGTGACAAAGAGTCAGACATGACTGTGTGACTTTCACTTTTACTTTTTCAAGTATCCGACAATCAACATTATTCATTTTGCAACTTCAAATGGGTAGTTCAGTTCTGTAGCCAGTGTGTCCAACTCTTTGCGACCCCATGAACTGCAGCACACCAGAGCCCCCTGTCCATCACATCCCGGAGTTCACTCAAACTCAAGTCCATCGAGTCAGTGATGCCATCCAGCCATCTCATCCTCTGTCGTCCCCTTCTCCTCCTGCCCCTAATCCTTCCCAGCATCAGAGTCTTTTCCAATGAGTCAACTCTTCACATGAGGTGGCCAAAGTGCTGGAGTTTCAGCTTCAGCATCATTCCTTCCAAAGAAATCCCAGGGCTGATCTCCTTCAGAATGGACTGGGTGGATCTCCTTGCAGTCCAAGGGACTCTCAGGAGTCTTCTCCAACACCATAGTTCAAAAGCATCAATTCTTCGGCGCTCAGCTTTCTTCACAGTCCAACTCTCACATCCATACATGACCACAGGAAAAACCATAGCCTTGACTAGATGGACCTCTGTTGATAAAGTAATGTCTCTGCTTTTCAAAATGCTATCTAGGTTGGTCGTAACTTTTCTTCCAAGGAGTAAGCGTCTTTTAATTTCATGGCTGCAGTCACCATCTGCAGTGATTTTAGAGCCCAAAAAGATAAAGTCTGACACTGTTTCCACTGTTTCCCCATCTATTTCCCATGAAATGATGGGATCAGATGCCATGATCTTTGTTTTCTGAATGCTGAGCTTTAAGCCAACTTTTTCACTCTCCTCTTTTCACTTTCATCAAGAGGCTTTTTAGTTCCTCTTCACTTTCTGCCCCGAGGGTGGTGTCATCTGCATCTTCATTCCAGCTTGTGCTTCTTCCAGCCCAGCGTCTCTCATGATGTACTCGGCATACAAGTTAAATAAGCAGGGTGACAATATACAGCCTTGACATACTCCTTTTCCTATTTGGAACCAGTCTGTTGTTCCATGTCCAGTTCTAACTATTGCTTCCTGACCTACATACAGGTTTCTCAGGAGGCAGGTCAGGTGGTCTAGTATTCCCTTCTCTTTCAGAATTTTCCACAGTTTATGGGAAATCTGGACTTGAAAAATTTTTACCCAGAGGAGAATTAAAAGAACAACAACTTAATTCCAAATCTAAAATGATTGGGAAAGCCATTGTCTACTTAACTCTAAGTTATCACTGTGCCACATTTTTAGGGACCCTAGGAGGTTTCAGTACATTTGCTTTCTCATAGGCACTGTTTCCCAGTGATTAGGATGACATTATGGCTGAGGTACATCCTCTCTTGGGAGACCATAAGCACAACATTCAGGACATGATATCAGGCTTGGAGGAAATAGGCAAGCTGGTATTAGCCAGAGCTGTTTCTGAACCTGGCTACTTCACACACAAAGACAGACAGAGGAGGACTTGCCTTTTCCTATGGGCATACATGACAGAAGCTGCAGAGCTATAGAAGCAGTGCCAAGGGAAAAGGGGGATGGAGTAAAGACAGAAAAGAGACAAATGAAACAACACAAAATGAAATTTGGAGCTCCGAGTTTCAGGGGATGGGGATCAAATTAGGAAAAAGCTTCTTGTACTAGTTTAGATTTCTGGCAGCTGCTGGGAAGACTTTAGGTGTCCTAGAAATTCTCTAGCCTGGCTAAATGCACAAAAGAATTAAGTCAGAACTAGGTGCTATTATTTTTTATGGTAAATTTAAATTTGATATCCTAATAATTTACTAGTTACTTTATAGAAAATTAAGAAATTTCTTGCAAATATTTCAAAACGTGTACAAAGAAAAAGAGTGAAAGCTAATCTGTGATAAAATATATGCTTCTGTAACTATAAGTGGAAACAGAAATAAAGCTGATTCTAATCCGCACCTCTGAAATACAGAAAGTACTTATACAAATATTGCACTGTAACATTTGAATTCGAATTTTATTTCTGATTAAAAGACATCATTTTTGTAATAAATAATATCCGAGGGGTCAGTGGTAAAGCACTCAATTATGTTCTGAGCATAAAATAAGGAACAGGGAAACACAGAGTAGAATAGTGCTTGGGAAAAAGCATATGTTCGATAAAATTTTAATGTTTTTTAATAAATCTGGAACCAAAAGGATTTTACTACCAACAAAAATAGTACTCTCAACTGAGGGGGAAAAAAGCACAACGTCAGAGCTGTGAGTTAAGTTTTATTTGGGGCAAAACAAGGAATACAGCCCAAGAGACAGTATCTCAGAGAGGTTGGGGAGCGGTCAGTGGTAGGTGTGATTCTAGTGAAGGGGGTATGCACAGTCAAGCACACATCTTGCAGAGGTTTGCTGCCAGTCGCAATGAGAAGACGTCTCTGTTACTGATTTTAGTGCTTTTCTAGATTTGAGGAGATGCAAAAATTGGGCTCCATTGGGATCTTAAAAATATTCTCCTAAAAATATCTAACTATCTGAAAGGCCTGTTCTGCCCATTTTTCGTAGAGCACAGAATACCTCATTCCTGTTCCTGAACTCCTTTCAGGAGTGTTGAAAGTCAGTGGCTACAGAATTTTGCAACTTAATCCTTGTAGAGGCAGTTGGCAAATGCCAATTTTCAGTTGGCAGTACAATACTCTGCAACATTAAGAATCAAATCAAATCATAGCTTATCATTGTTCTCAAACTGACTCCAAACTACCTGGTTTTACTCTTTCAGCGATGCTTGTGAAGTATCTGTATTATCTGTCTATCACGAAAGTAGTGGCATCTGTTTGGTGAATCATCCACCATATTAGTGGTCAAGTGGTTTTTACTAAAAGTAAGAAGCAACACAAAGTATTAAGAATAACTACAAAAGTGTGAAGCATGATTTGTTTTTTTAAAAAATACAAATAGCTAAGTACACAGGGAAAAAAAAGATCAGAAGATCATAAAAAGATTAACAATGATTGTTGCTATACTATGGATCATTTTATTTTCCTTCTTAGTAGTGGTTTTATGCATTTGAACAATTTTTCTACTAGTGTTTCCAGTAAACATTTTAAAAAGTAAGTTAATCCAAAAAAGTAACAGGTAACTATGATGCAAAAATTTTGAAGTCTATACACATCCAACTATTAATTTAAAACAATCTACCATGTTTGTTTAAAAATTATTTGAGGAACTTTGGAAACCCCTTGTTTAGAGGAGACAGAGATATATTTATGAACAAAAGAACCTTTTTAAAATTTCCAAGTTACTTTACCTTGCCAGCCCCTCCCCCCACAGTACTGTAAAGCAGTGAATACAATAGGTTTTCATCAATGTGCAGGCTTCTTAGCTGAGCAGATAACCATAGAACCCAAATTCCCAAAACGTAAGGGGTTGGAGGAGGGTGGGTTGAGGGCAGGGAAGAACAGAATTTCCAGACATTCTCAGCAATTCAGAACTGAGGAAATGCAATTTTTCTTGCAAGTAGCCACTGATGCACTTGCAGCCAAAGACTGTCTCCCAGACGCCCATGGTGATCAGCTGTGCCTTTTGCAGAGAACTTTACTGAAACAGCTCAAAGGAAGAACAAGATTTTAGTGAAAAAAGCACCATGCCAACTAACAATATTGCCCATGTTAAGCTCTGTATTTTCTGAGTCAAGGTTTGGGTCATGTAAAAGTAAAGCTGGCCCCAGAGAAGAGAGCAGTTTTTCACAGACTGCCATTTAAATCTCAAATGACCACGTTTCACAGCATGCTCAATACATTCCAGCATGTAACTGCATTTTAATTTCCTAAAACCACAGGTTATAAGTCTGATTTCAAATAGTGTCTGGACTGTGATATTCAATACTGATAAAATTATATGGTGTTCTTCAGGAAGTCCCGAAGATTCAGCATATGGAAAAGGATCTTCATTTTCTTTGAAGCACTATTATCAAAGAAATTAACTCTTCTAACTTTTGTGAATGAATCCTAAAGAGTGAATATTAAGAGCTGAAGCTACTGCCATAGAAATGGAACTCAGATTACAGGAAAGGAACATGCTGTATATTCCTCACTCACCAGGCTGTAGTAGACATCACGTGACAAACCCGCGTATGTGAGACTTTACATTTTCTTTGCCATGAAATGCTCATCGGTGCTTACTTTGGAAAATGAATTCAAAATATACTGACAGAAAGAATCATTATATTTGACTGCCCATTTGGTACACAGAAATCATTCAGTCACCTTTTCAATTTTATAAAACAGGGAGAGCCTGTTGACTGCTTTAACCTCCCAAGTATATGAAAGAAGAGAAACGGTCTTTAGAATAGATCAAGAGAGAAAAAGGGAAGGTGAAGTTGTGTCATAAGTTTGGGAGTCAGAACCAATTTAAGATGATACTATTATTCAGTTGGAAGGAATTTATAAAGACAAATTTTTACATGTAAACATGAAACAATGCATTAAGATGGTCAGCAATTTTCACCACAGAGACTGGCTCTGACCTGCCCTTGAGAAAAGATGAGGAAAAAATTTTTATAAGAGGATAGAGTGGTTAAGTACAGTTGACTTTGAACAACATGGGTTTGAACTTCCACGTACACTCAGAATTTTTTCAATACTGAAGTACAACACAATTCAAGGTTGGTTAAATCCAAGAATGCAGATAGAAAGGACCAAGTCTAAGTTATATGTGGATTTTCAACTGGGTGGAGGGCTGGTGCCTGCCCCTGGGTTGTTCAAGGTTCAGCTGTATATGCCTTATTCTAAAATACTATTGGCTTTTATTTTGAGCCTGATTCCAAAACTAATTGACAAATTCAGTACATTTGTTTTTAAGCAACAAATCTATTTCATCAATGAGGTAGAACTTAGAATGAAATTCTGATCAGTAATTTAAGGTTAAGGAACTACAAAGCTTTGGGTGCTCCACGAAACTGAACATCTAGAAAACATGGAGCTAAGCTTACGGTGCCTAGCAAATGGGTCCCTCTAGCTGTTCTTGTGTAAGAAGCGCCCACTCTTGAATTCATAACAGCTTTTTCCACGAGTTAACAAAATACATGAGTACATAAATCAATTTTTTAATGAAATTGTTTTAATGAAACCTAATATGTGAATTTAAAAAAAGACTGCATTTCTCTGCTTGTCCTCTGTCTTGATATTTAATTCATCCAATTACTTTCTTCTTTTCCCCTGACCTCTCCATTTCTTTTCCTTCTTTTTCCCTAAACTTAGACTAGACCACAGGTGGCTAGTGGGAACATGTTTGTATTTTGAAGAAGTAAGCATAGGGCATCTCCTCTGGTGGGCTACACTGACAGAAAGGTCAGTGAAGCGCACACTGAAATATCTGGGAACTTCAGTCTGGGGGAAGATGCAGACAGCAACTGAATGGATCCCTCACAGAGCAAGAGAGCATCCCGACCACAGCCAACACACAGCGAGGGTAGGGCAGGCTGTGGGGAGGGGAACTGCTGTGAATGGGAGGTGGTACTCAGACAACGGAAGTGAACAGACCTCCATATCTTTTCTCTGAGAGAGGCTTCAGGGCAAAAGAAGGCAAACGCAGAAGAAGCTTATGGCATGTTAATTAACCTAACAATCACCAACACAACAAGAGGGGTGCTTTGTTCTCAATGTGATTGTTTTAATCCTTATTACAGTCCAATATGTAAGATCTTATTATCTTGATTGTGAAGGCCAGGAATCTGGGGCCAGAGAGATGATGAAATTGCTGAAGAATACCCAGTTTACCAGCTGATGATGGAGTTAGGTGAGAAAACAGGAAGTCTGGCTCCCGAGCAGTACTCTCAGTGACTTTACCTGCTACCAGTGCACAGCACCCAAAGGAGAATACTAAGAGAGAAAATACGGCTGGGGTTATTCTGGGCAGGAGTTAAGAAGAAAGGACAGAAAAGAAGACGTACCAGAGATGGCAAGAAGTCAAGAAAGTGTCATCACAAAACCCATCGCAGCTGCCTGGGCCCGTGTGAAACCATTCCACAACTATATTCAGTCCAACTGGTCAAGACTTCTGTCTTCTTGACACTGGCTAAATAATCCAGTGAACAATCATACGCACTGTGATAGTGGTCAAAGTAACGGGTAGTGGCGCCAGGCCTTACAGCACGTGAGGACTCACCAAAATGGAAGCAGCTGGGCCGGCAAGCAGCGCCCACACAGGAGGCTTCTGCGTTTCTCTGCAGAACCGTGACTGTGAATGTCTGACCGCTTGTGCATGTGCACACATGTAGTGTCACTTATCTTAGAAACACACACACACACACGTCTGTGCACGGGCACTCACACACTCTCTGTAATGTTTATATCAAAAGTTATTGGGCCCCATCAAGGGCCACAGTCACACATGAGGACTCTGAAACAGAGCCAATGATTTCCGGCTGAGCTCCATTTCAAACATACCTGCTTCCGGGTCCTGGTTGAAACGGCAGTACTTGGATTTCTCAAGTGAAGGCAGGCATTGCTCAATGGGAACCCACACATACGTCTCAGGACACAGTAAATCTGACGGTCTGTACTGACCCTAAAGAGAAGTGAAGAAAAAAGGCACTGACATCACTAACACAGTGACTTCCTAGCTGCAAGGCTCCAGAATCCCAGGGAAAGTATTACTCACAAGTTTAAATGAAGTCCACCAGGAACAGCTCTACTGTAAACACTAAACAACTCTATTAGTAATTGTTTTCCTAGAAACAAGAATGCACATTTGAATGCTCTCAAACTCATGTATCACCCTTTGGGATGCCTGTGTTGACTCAGAAGATCTGAATTTCTACTTTCTTTTGGGATAAATATACGATTCCTGCTGAGTTGACTGCTAAGAATACCCACTTCCAAATTCAAGTGGGCACAAGTGCTAGTTGATAAGTGACATTTTGTATTTGAGAGCATCCGGTTTATACATGAAATAAATTTATTTCCCAAAGTGGAATTTCACTATCCTTAGTCAAAATTCTTAAATTTGTAAGTTCAGCTGATAATATTGATTCCATTCTAATGCACTGAAAACATGCTTCCATGAGCAATCTAGATTCATAAATAGACTATATAACATATACTAAAGAAAAAAAATCATTCCTTTAAGGGTAGTTTGGTAGCCAATTAACAGAGGATAGTACAAATTACGTGAAATCATTGTCAAAATTTTCAGAAATATTAAAGTTAATTAAAATTCCAAACATCTCTTCTCTAAATTTTAACTAAATTTTAACATTCAAAATTCATCATAGAGGTAAATCTAAACATTGGTTTTCCAGTTTTTTTAACTATAGCCCATAGTAAGAAATACATTTCACATTATAACCTAGTAAACCTATATGAAAATATAAAACCATTAATAGGAACAAATCTTTTACTATATAATGCTTACCCATGTTATATAATCCTCTATTTTCTATGCTATTTCATTTTTTTTTTAAATGATGCTCTTGGACCATTTAACCACCAAACTGCTTTCATAAACAGCAAATGGGTCACAAGTTCAGAGTCTGAAAAACACTACCTAGTACAAACCTCACAACAAAGACTACTGCTGCTAAGGACACACACTGTTACACAGCTCTGAGTCAGAAAGGTGCTCTACAACTTAGATTTAAAATGAACACCACACCCTCCCAGCATTCAAAACACTCAGCAGTCTGTAAGATAATGGAGAGATTATATATAAAATGTACACAAACAGATTAATTACTGCTTTTGAGATGTTGGAAGAGAATTCAAGGAGGATATGGAGTTTTAATGGGGACTTAGACTGACTGGCTAAGTCTGGGACAGGCTGAAAAGGAATGAGAACAATCTAGATGAAAATTACAGCATAAACAAATATAACGCTGGGAAACAGAGCGCTGCAGAAATAGAAAGGTGGATCAGCTTCAGAAATCATGTTCCAGACTTTATTCTAGATGAAATGGGAATGCTTGCTGGCTAGGACAGAAGGCAGACAGTATGAAGACCAGACTCAGGTCTCTGATTCTGATCTTCCTACAGTGTTCACGGCACTGCTGATGCCTTACTGCCTCAGAGCAGGAAAGGTCACCCAGACAGGGCAGGTCCAGGTGCACACACTCACCTGATGTTAAAATTCATAACACGGGATTATTCAGAAATGAATTAATGACATACTTAGGAAGTATAGTAAAGCCAGTTATTCAATTGATACCTACCTTATCAAAAGTAATGTCATTCTCTCCACCAATTCACAAACAACTTTATTGTGGAGGGACAGCATGATGCAGCGCTGTCCATGTGAGCAAATGGAACACCAGACAGCAGTCTACAGCAGTGGTTCTAGAGCTGCCACCCTCCCCTTTTTGGTTATAGACTATTTCGAGAATCTACTGGCGCTAGGGGGGAGCCAAACATATAAGCTAAAGAAATTTTTTTAAAAGGATGAACTTTTCTTGACTTTGGAGCACACAAAGATTCCTTAGAACACAAAAAGCTTATAATAAGTATAAAAGAAAAAACGGATGAATTGGATTGCATTAAAATTATACCGTCTTCAAAAACTTATTAATAAATAGGCAAGCCAAAGATTGGGGAAAATATTAACAAAACTTGTATAGACAACATATTTGTATCCACACATATAAAGAATTTAACAAGTCATTAATAAGAACAATCCCAAGTTTTTTAAAAGGCAAAAAGACTTCAACATTTTGCCAAAGATATATGAATGTCTAAGAAACCTAACATCAGTTACCAGAAATGCAACTCAAAACTACACTAAGATTCCACTGAGTTCCCACTGCAATGACTCACCACAATTCCCACTACATTTAGAAGACCACGTTCTGGCAAGGTTCTGGATCATCTAGAACTTGAACACTGTTGGTTCAAAGTGGCATAACCATTTGGGATAAAATAAATATTCTTGTAAACACATTATCTCTGCATATGTCCAGGGCAAATTCCTTGAAGTAGAACTGCTGGGTATAAGGGTATTAAGTTTTATAGCACACAATGTTTCCCATAGAAGTTGTGTTGATTTATACTTCCATCAGCAATGGTATGCATGCAAGTGCTAATTTCCCCATATCCTTATCACCAGTGTACCATTGAAACTTTCCATACCTGCCAATATGAAAAGTGGCATTTCACTGCAGTTTTAATTTGCATTATGAATCATTCCACATGTTTAAAAGGAATTGGTATTTCCCTCTCTATAAAGCTGGCTCCTTCTGTTGTTAAGATTTACGGTCCTAGTAATCAAAAAACTCTTTAGATATTAAGGAAATTAACCCTAAATTTGTTAACTATGTTGTATTTTCTACGTTTGGTGCTATGCTCTTCTGTCATCCAGAAATCTAGTAAATGGCCAAATGTATCATTTTCTTTTAAATGGCATCTGGGTTTTGTAATATAAATAAAAAGGCCTCTATCATTCCAAGACCATAAAAATATTTTCATGGTTTTTCTCTAGTACTTTTATGGTTTCACAATTTTACATTTACATTTATGCTCCACCTGGAATTTATTCTGGTGTAAGGTAGACGACGATTCAACCTAATTTCTTTCAGATGTTTACCAAGTGGCCTCAAGAGCATTTTTAAAATAATTATCATTTTCCCTGATGATTTAGAATTTAAAATGTCTTTGATAACTTACTAAATTTCCAATTATATTTATATTTAAATCTCTTTCTGGACTGTCTACTTATTCTGTTATACTTCTGTCTGTGTACTCATATACCAGTGCCATATAGTTTTAAATATTAAAGTTCTATATTATATTTTAATATAATATCTGGTAGAGACAATCCCATCTTATCGTTCTTCATTTGCACAATTTCCTAGTTCTTCTTAACTATTCTAGGATTGTTTAGTACAAAAGACCACCAATATGACTAAGGAAACAGTAATAAAAATGGATGGTATATCTGGCCTATTGTGATCACACAATATAAAAGAGAATCCCAAGAGAATTCCTAGTAAGAGGAAAATATATCATTCTAAGTTAAAAAAGAAGAAAAGAAGCCCAAAAATATACAAATGACACCATTTTCTAATTTAAGGCAAAACTAAATGCTGACTGACTAAGATGCACAGATCAAATTCTAGGGGGAAATCAGCCATCAACTGTGAGTCTTTAAGACAAAAACAGACATATTCCATGCAGATATGCTGATTCAATAGCAGCCACTTGAACCCAGTGCCCGGATTTAACAACGATGCTGACAGTAAAAAGTATTCAGGCAATGAACGCTAAATGACCCCTGACTTTGTGACAGGCACCAGATGCTGGGAACAAAGAGAGAGCACCTTGGCACACCTCTAGATGGCTCACAGTCTGCTGCGGGGTCTGACCTGGAGACGGATAAAGTACACACAAGAATGTATTAAGTGTGGTCAGGCACAACTGTCCAAAGCTCCTGAATTTTTCCAATGTTCCTTTAAGGCAACACCTGCTTATAATAGATATTTTATTTTTAACTCTTTAAATTCTCAGGTTTTCTCACTGAAAAGCCATAAATGTATGCATTGTAACTTATTATTTAAAATCAAAATTTTAGATTAGGTAAAAACATTATTTTTCTCCTAAGTACAGGCTTATTTCAGTGTTTCAAATACTGTCTCAAATCAAAGAATGCCAAGAATTTCATGAAATAAACCACTTTCTAAACTTAGATGGTAGAGAGTTACGTGACTGAACTGCTTGAAGCTCAATCTAAAGTTGCCATCACACAAATGGAAAATGCAGAGGCTTGAAAGCGGCCCTGACTTTGCAGCTAGTGTAAGAAAACGAGAAAGGCCTGTATTAAGAATGCAATTACTTAAGGATTTGGACATACTTCCCCATGGTCAGAAGGAAAAATATTTAATCAACCTCTAAGTACATTCATTCATATTGGAACAATGAGGCAAAAGCAGATTAATCTTCTCCTAGGGTGCTGACTTTCTGTAAATAAGAAACCTGAGTTACCACGGATTTTCTAAAGTACTCAAAATTTTGAAAATGTAATTGGTCTGACAGGGCTTATCTTACAATTTTTTAGAACACCCTTTCAGTTTGATCTACATGTTAGAAGATGAACTCAAGATTTCTCCTTACTCCTACTCCTCCCCAACCCCCTCCACCCCACAATAACCCCAGTCAACAAGGACAGCACCACATGAAATCTTACCATTCAAGGGTCCCCAAGAGCAAAGGTTACAGGAGAGGATGATGCAGTTCAAGACAAGAAGCCTGGAAAAGGCAAAAGCTGTCTGCTAAAAAGCCTCAACACAGACGAGGAAAGGCATGGTTTTCTTTATTAAACACTTCTGGTGAGGGGCTATTACCCAATCCAAAGTCCTCAAAGAGAAAGAAGTTCGGCAAAGTGTATCTATCACTTCTGGGGCAGTGCACAAACTGGCACTGTGTCAGCACTAGAAAGCAAGCAAACAAGCGGCCCTGCAGCGTGAGCCCCAGAGAAGAGGGGGTTCTACTCGGAGCACAGCTGGGATTCAATGACTTTATTTTCTTAAAGAAAACTACAGAGACTATTTGTTAAAACACAAATTATACTACACCTCCCCCCTGGGAAAAAGAAAAGAGTAAGATACAGTCACAGTATTTCAATCCACTTTATTAGGTGGCACAGATTAAAATTCAAGGAAATGCCAAAGTTAAATCTAAAACACAAGGGGGAAAAACATTTCTTGATCCATTTCTATTAAAAATAATTGCTTCTTCTGGAAGAGGACAGCACACAGTTTGGGTTTTGGTTAATGGAATGAATGGACATTCTTTTTACTTCCATGCTCTAGACTATAATTTGAAGAACATTTTATCATGCTGATCTAATTTGCTACACTATTAAAGAATCACAAAATAAATTATATGTCAAATATCTTAGTTGACAAAAATATAACAGAATTTTGGCCTAAAAATTACATTCACTTGATAACCAGAAGTTAAAAACATCTATACCTTACTGAAAAATAGTGAACACGGGTAGCTAAAGGGCATATAAAAGGTGTATTTAGAAAATTTTGATTTCACAATCATTAACAATTTCAGCAAAGATATTTTAAAACAGATTAAAATACTTTAACTTCTAATGAAAACACAGTCAATAACATGAGATTTTCCCCTCAGTTAAGCTATAGTTAGAAATATGAATTTTCAAAGGCAACAGTTACATTAATTAGTTGAAAGAGAAGCAAAAAAACAAAAACATGGTTCCAGTAAGCCCTGACAACTTTTTGCAGCATTTTTACCGATATATAATTCACAAGCCATAAAAATCTACCCTTCTGAAGTGCAGGTTTTAGAGTATCCATAAGATTGTGCTTTGTGCTTGGTTGCTCAGTCGTGTCTGACTCTTTGCAATCCCATGGACTATAGCCCGCCAGGCTCCTCTGTTCACAGGGATTCTCCAGGCAAGAATACTGAAGTGGGTCACCATGCCCTCCTCCAGGGGAATCTTCCCAACCCAGGGATCAAACCCATGTCTCCCACATTGCAAGTGGATTCTTTACCATCTGAGCCACCAGGGAAGCCCCCACTCCTATCTAATTCCATAATATTTTCATCATTCCAAAAAGAAACCCTGTACCCATTGGCAGTTGCTCCCCACTTCCTCTCCCCAAAAATCCCAGCAACCACAAAATCTACTGACAATATTTTACTATTTTATTTTTAAAGTTTTTGTTTTATATTGGAATGTGGCCAATGAGGATGAAAAGAGCCTTTTGATGATGGTGAAGGAGGAGAATGAAAGAGCTGGCTTAAGACTAAATATTGAAAAAGCTAAGATCATGGCATCCGACCCCATTACTGCATGGCAAACAGAAGGGGCAAAGGTGGAAGTGGTGACAAATTCCCTCCTCTTGGGCTCCAAAATCACCGCGGACGGTGACTGCAGCCACGAGATCAGAAGACGACTGATTGCTTCTCGGCAGGAAAGTGATGACAAACCTAGACAGTGTGTTGACAAGCAGAGACATCACTCTGCCAACAAAGGTCCATATAGTCAAGGCCAGGGTCTTCCCAGCAGTCACGTATGGCTGTGAATGCTGGACTATAGAGGCAGAACACCAAAGAGTTGATGCCTTCGAACTATGGGGTTGGAGAAGATTCCTGAAAGTCCTTTGGACAGCAAGGAGATCCAATCAGTTCATCCTAAAGGAAATCAGTCGTGAATATTCATTGGAAGGACTGATGCTAAAGCTGAAACTCCAATACTTTGGCTACCTGATGCAAAGAACTGACTCATTTGAAAAGACCCTGATGCTGGGCAAGACTGAAGGCAAGAGGAGAAGAGGAAAGAGGATGAGATGGTTGGATGGCATCACAGACTCAATGGACACAAGTTTGAATAAACTCCGGGAGTTGGTGATGGACAGGGAAGTCTGGCATGCTGCAGTCCATGAGGTCGCAGAGAGTCAGACACAACCGAGTGACTTAAGTGAACTGAACTGGAAAAGTCCCTGAAGCTGGAAAAGATCAAATGCAGGAGGAGCAAAGGGCATCAGAGAATAAGATGGCTGGACGGCATCACCAACACAATGAACATGACCTTAGGCAAACTCCGGGAGATGGTGAAGGACAGAGAGGCCTGGCGTGCTGCAGTCCATGGGGCTGCAAAGAATTGGACACAACTAAGCAGCTGAACCACATGGCCAATGAACAAGGCTGTGACGGTTTCAGGTGGACCGCAAAGGGACTCAGCCATACATATCCATGTATCCATTCTCTCCCAAGCTCCCTTCCCATAAGGGCTGCCACATAACATTAAGCAGAGTTCCCTGTGCTGTACAGAAGGTCCTGGCTGGCTATCCCTTTTAAATATAGCAGTTTAAAACAGAGCATTTGTTTGCCTTCCCATCCTCCCTACTGGAGGCAGAGTACAGACTAAACCCAGGACACAGCCAAGGCAGCCCTACGTGACGCGGCCCTCATTACCTTCCTGGCCTGTCTTCTACCTCCTCCTCCATCCCTCTGCCCTGGCCCCACAGGGTTCCCTGCCGGTCCTGGGACACTTCAGGCCTGCTCCCACCTCAGGGCGTCTCACTGACTGTCCTCTCTTTTGGTCCTACGGGTATTCCTGTGGCTAATTCTGTCACCCACTTTAAGGTTTTGCTCAGCTGTCATCTTCTCAGTGAAGCTCAACTATCCCCTTCTCCTGTTTTTCTTCCCTAGGACTTCCACCATTCTTGCTCACTTTCTTTACTGTATCTACAGGAAGCTCCTGGCTAGAATGATGCATCAGGGTTTCAGTCTGATTTGTTCACAGATGTATCCCCAAACCTGCTGCAAATGACAATGAACCTAGTATGTACTGCCCGCCCTTCCCTCTCCTTTTCTCTAAACACAGCAAGTGCTTTTTTAACACACTTTTGTATCTTTAATATGGCACACACAAATCAATCAGTATTTGCTGAATTTGTATTTATGAGGCACCTCCACCACGCTGCCACTGTTTATGACTAGTTTTCACCCTTTGGGAAAATACTAAAAGTGTAAAAACATAAAAAAGAAAAAAGTATGAGAACATTACCATGACAGGTGACATTACATGTAAGAACTGCGTGCGTGCTAAGTCACTTCATTTGTGTCTGACTCTGCAATCTCATGGACTGTAGCCCGCCAGGCTCCTCTGTTCATGGGGATTCTCCAGGCAAGAATACTGGAGTGGGTTGCCAAGCCCTCCTCCAGGGGATCTTCCTGACCCAGGGATCAGACTTGTGTCTCTTATGTCTCCTGCACTGGCAGGCAGGTTCTTTATCACTAGCACCGCCTGCGAAGCCCTTGCCTTACTCAAGAAGGTTAGGAACTACTAGTTAAACTTAATTTGTTCCCCCCACCCCAAAATATTTTTCCTTTTCACTGGCATACACTCTCCTTTAAAGAAACGTACAGCTTTTCATATTAAGCATCATATTAAGAAAAGGAGGGGGAAGCATGCATGACTTGCTTGGGGAGAGGCCTCTTCCTCTGCTCAGAGCTGAGCTGCGTCACTTTGGTTGGTAAGGACAATAACAGTAATAATGAGTCCTTTCTGCATTTGTTAGGAACACAGCCCTCATCATGATACTGCATACCATGAGTTAAATCTTATAATGACTTAAAAAGTAATGGACATAATTTCTATTACAGAGAAAACCTAAGATCATTAAATGGGTGTGATGAACTCAGAGCCAAACCCTTGATTCTCATTCTCTTCCTATACCTAATTTTAAAATATTCAACACATCTTTAAAGTATTTTTGAAATAACTTCAAAAAAATATTTAAAATCCCAAGAGTCCAATATGCACAGGGACTCTGCTCAGCATGCAGGATGGTGAGATGAAATGAGCTCGGTGAGGCACCACCGTCTGCTGGGGAAAAGGAGGCAGCTGTGCCCAATGCCTTTCACAACAAGTGGTGAACATAGGGTGGAGGGCACGAGACGCTATGGAAGCACCAAGATGCAGCCTGAGAAGCACAGCTCAGGCCACACCTCTGAGAAGAGCACCAAGGACTCTAAGCAACACGTGCTTGGAGCACAAAGGCAAAACCAGCAGCTTTCTCCGGAGACTCCTCAGAAGGGGTCTCCTCTGCAGAGTCTTAAGATCTGAGTAGCACCACGCTTAGAAAGAAAAATCAAGTGTGGGCAGCAAGTGTGGGCAGACCTAAGACCTACACAGACCCTGTCTGCCCTGAGTTCCCCAACACACGTCTGCTGAAACTTCACCAAATGGAAAATGAAATTAGAACAATTTCAGCTCTTTAGACAGTATGTGGTCCTGTGTCTATGGGTTGGGAAGCTTCAAAAATAAATGCACATTTTGCTTTACATTCAGAATGTGAACAACAGGTTAGTCATAAAGAATAATTCCATCTTCTCTCTGAACAAATGCCAATTTCCATAAATTCACATTTATTACCAGTAGGTATCTTTCTTTTTAATACAGAATGTGTTCAAAACAACTTTCAAGTTCATGAATGGATCTTATTGTAACCTGGTATTATCCTGAGAAATATTATGAAACACATGGTTTTCAAATTACATTCTGATTTCTTTTGTCTCATCCTATCTAGATTCCTATAGAAGTACTTCTTACAACTGAATGCACAACTGATCAAAAATAAAAGATAAACATTATTTACATTATAAGTGGAAAATTCCCTGTAACAATCCTGAAAAAGAGCAATGAAGTTACTAAATATGCCTTTTAAAACAAATTCACAATGTTAGCAGGTCCTCTTCTTGATTACAATGAATCCAGAAGTACATGATTTTAATTTCTAAAGGGCTTTAATCTCTTTCAAAAATCTTTTTTTTGGGAGGGTATTTTTAAAGGATATATGTGAACCCCAATGCATTCAGGACTACATATGACATATAAAAATTCTCTTTGAATACTACATGTGTCTTTCTATGAGTTTAAAAAACATGCAAATGAGAAGTTATTTATTTCATTAAAGTTAAAGTATTTGAGACTTATTTTTCGTAGAAAAAAATCAGAATAGTAAAGAAATGCTTTCATATGACATTCACCCAAGTTAGCATTCTTGCCTTTTAACTGGAAACATCTGGGGATGGGCCTGGCCGATTGCAATAAAATTGAAGTTACCAATTCACACCCTGCCATTTTGAGGGTATTTTGTTTTTACAGTTTTCAAATTAAAACCAAACCAACTTTCCTTTGAACTCTGGTCCTGAAGCAAAGATCTTTATGAGATTTCACTCTCAAGAATACTTATAAATATTTTGAAAAATAGGGAGGATTTTGAGTACTTGAGGATAAACCAGCAGAGTTTGTTTTAAAAGTTCAAGTTAAATTAAAATGTAAGAACACTAGAAAGACAATATTATTTAAATACACATAGACTCACAGTGACCACCAGCAGCACTGAAAAAAACGAGTTTAACTAGACATTTAGGTCTTTTATCAGGTACGTTGTTATCAGTATCCCATTTTCCTGCAATAAACCTATTGATTTTACTAAAACCAATTCCTTAAAGAGAGGCTCTAATACTACATAAATAAAAATAGTTCAAAATAATCCATCAGAGTGGGCTGTGCCTCCAAAGAAAGTGGGTAAGAACAGGGCTTATTAAATCCAGTCTTTTCTCTGAAAGACAACACCAATGGAATCCCATCCACAAAGTACTACAGCAGACCCCTTGCTCCCTGATTTCATTACATAAACAGAGATTGACTTTATCAGTCCCCAAGAGAGTGCTTGAGAAGTAACTCGAGCTGCTCTGTTTTCAGAAACTGTGTTTGGATTATGCCACGCTCAGCTGGCGAGGTGAACTGAGCAGTGAAGACAAAGGGCCTAAACATCTGAATCCATTTGTGTTCCCCAAATTCTCAAAGCCAACAGATGTACTCCATGTGCTGCTGGGCTAAGCTTTGAAAATTTAAAAATACATATTTTTTCCATGACAAACAGAAAGTGATGGTATTCTGTGTTTCTTTAATTAAAATCCAAGGGTTCGCAAAGGCTCCAAGACTTACTTTAAATCTTCCTTAAGACTGGGCTATTTATTTTACTATTAGCAAATAATAGGGCATAAAGAGTCTAATTCAGTTTTAATCACAATCTTTGCTTTTATTTTGGAAACCCTGGGTTAATCTTTTTTCTTCTAGAAAATACAATGAAAGCTTGTGAAGAAAAGATTCAGGGAGTCAACTTACAGCCCAAATTTAATTTCAACCCGAAGGGTCATAAGTTGAAAAGTATGAAGGGAAAAAAAAAAAGAAATATAATGAAAGATGAAGACAAAGACAATAATGTATGAAAAAAAGAAAAAGTAAAATCCAAAACTTCTTTAATATGTTATAAAATGAAATATTCATATAAATGTTCACATATGTATATGTACGTGTAAACTAAATTTGGCCTTCACCATATTGGTCGACTTCACTTTCCTTTCTCACTTTATATTCGTCAGAACAATCAGTTCAGGAGTTTGCCTTTTTAGGCTACTGCTTGCAAAACAGCCCTTGGAATCACTGGTTCTGCACCATCAGAGGTAAAGTAATCCTCACCTGCATGACAGTGAGAAAGGTTGATTTCAGGCTCTGCCTCCTGAAACTGTCCTCCTAATGACACCAGGGAGAAATGATTTGTGTACATTCTCTATTTTTTAAAACTCTTTACTGGCTCTCCAAATCTACAGGGAAGTGGGATGACCCTTTTAAAGTGAGTAAACAAACAAAAAATTCATAGACCTTTATAAGAGTTTAGTTTCGCTTGATGAGAAATTATATAAGATAAAAATCCATTACAAATTCATTCATGCTTTTAAATGAATTTGGATTTTACTAATCACAACAGAACCTACATACGTTTGTAGAAAATTAGCTCCATACTCATATGGTTATTATAATCTGTACCCACACTATGCATATGGATTCACAGACTTCTTGTGAAAGCTCCCTGGTTTACAGACATCAGGTATTTGCGTGCACAGTACAAAGCCTGCCGTCAGCCTACTCTCTCGCCCTGCATACTCGTCCTGGGAGACTCCCATCTAGGCACAGGCTGTTTTGCCTGGTGTGACTTCCCATCTGGTCTACATGCCTACTGCACGTTTGAGGCCAAACTAAAAGCTGCCTGCTCCGTCCTTACCAAGCTGTCCTTGGACTCTGCTTGACGTCACCACCAACTGAGCTCTCACCCCTACCGTCAGCAGGTAATTATGAAACGCCATCCACACCAGGCTGCATGTTTAGGTTGTGGGGGAGCCACAGCACACAGTAACACTGCCAGTTCAACAGAAACATTTTAGCTCTCAGGGACCATGGAGTCCAGAAGGGGAGATGACTTGAAGGAAATAATCATAGGGAAACTTTTTTAAACAGTATAGGAGGGTCAGGGTTGGGTCTTTCCAGTTTCTAGAGAAATCTACCCTACAACTCCATACGATCTCCTTGAGCTGTCTGCTCACATGCTGTGCTTCTCACACTTTGGACCACCACTTCTGTGCCTCGTACAGTCTCAAGTTGGGAGTTTCTCAATAGTTGGAAGTACATAATTTCTTTGCATGCCTTGTGCCTTGGCAGAATTCCCTCAATGGACTGAGTTCTCAAAGAATACTTATTGAGTATTTACTGATTTAAATTAAACTGTCAAATTATATTTCTTAAAAGTAGAGAATCAGACCATTTGAAAACCAGAAAAGCCTTAGTCAATATACTCCTTAGTCAACATCCAGTTTCATTATCATATTTAAAGGTGTGGTAGTTCTAGCAACTTAAGGTTAACTACTGGTAAAGCCAAGATTAGAAACTCAAACTCTTTTCTGTTAAAATTCCCAAGCTAAAACCATACATAAGTATGAATACTTCAAATGTGACAGCAACATCCTATGTACCCCTTTGTGAAACTTTGCCTAATTAAAATTATTTTGGATCTGGACCTTTTAAAACACCTTTTATTGGCTTTTATCCCCCTGATATTTTTTTAAATTGATATACCCTGGTCAACCAAATGCTCAAAAACAGTTCACAGCAAAGCCACAGCTTTAATAAACTCAGTGAGCTGTGTCTGATTGATCATGTCTCTAACTGGCGCTATTATTTTTTGCCAGTAAATATTTTTCAATGCCCAAAACCCTTAATCGTAAAAGTCTGTTTAATTACACCCCTGAGGGAAATAAGAAGTTAGCTATAACCTCAAATTTATCCCAGGGGTGTGATCTTTGGTAATCATTCCTTTTTTTCTGCCTGATGGAAAATTCATCACAAATGACTTAAATGCTTCAAGTTAAGGATAACCTTTTCCCTCTGGATTCTGTAGCAGTAGGAGTCCTGGTAGAATTTACACCCTGCCTCTTGAATGTCATCAGTATTCTGTGTGTCTCTGCAAGAAAGGGCTTGAGAGAAGGTTAGTGGAACAGTTTTGTGCAGGGCCTACACTTCAGCAGGCCAAAAAGATATCTAACACATTACTTCCTTTCTAAATGATCAGTTATGCAATTATGAAGGACACATCACTTTAAATTTAAACACAGTTATTTACAGGGTGAGCAAATCAAGTCTGCTCACAGAATTTTAGATTAAATTATTGAGAAAAATTTACTGTCTTACAAATACCAAATCATCCTGGATGACGACTTGAGAAACCTCACTTCTTCATTCCATCTAAGATGTCCACCTTAAAATACCATTATTGATCCAAGCCCAATTAATGTTGTTAGAATAGAATTTTGAATTACAAAGATCCTTGGGAGCATAGTAACATCAATGTCTTTGTAAATGTCACAGTTTAATCTATTTTCAGCCCATTACATAACTACACATGTACCAAACACAAAAAATCTTTATGACATGAGGATTTTTAATATACTTATGCGTGGTTTTAAAGTGTTATTTTGGGCTTAATTTTTAAATGTTGTTGTTCAGTTGCTCAGTCGTGTCCCACTCTTTGCGACCGCATGCATTGTAGCATGGCAGGCTTCCCTGTTCATCACTAGCTCCCCAAGCTTGCTCAAACTCTTGTCCTTGAATTGCTGATGCCATCCAACCATCTCATCCTGTCATCCCCTTTTCCTCCTGTCTTCAATCTTTCCCAGCATCAGGGTCTTTTTCAATGAGTCAGCTCTTCTCATCAGGTTGCCAAAATATTGGACTTTCAGCATTAGCCCTTCCAATGAATATTCAGAGTCGATTTCCTTTAGAGTTGACTGGTTTGATCTCCTTGCAGTCCAAGGGACTCTCAAAAGTCCTCTCCAACACCACAGCTTGAATGTATCAATTTTTCGGCCTCAGTCTTTTTTTAAACATATATATTTTAAAAATTTAAATATAGGAAAGGAAATTTTCAGTAGCTACACTATTAAAATAAAGTTCTTCTATAACAGTACTGTCTTTGACCTACACAAAAAGTATATTATCTCGAAATTTTAAGCAAGCAATTACTACCTTTCCACCCAATAAGAGTTTGGATAAGTCAAAACATCATAATTACCTTGTCAGCTTACTATATCACAACTCTCTAGAAATAATATAAATAAGATTGAAGTTGAAATCTACAACTTTCTGGTGTAGGAAAGTATGAGAAGTTAATATTATGCAGAGCCTGAAACTATGGTGTCTCTACGGTTTTGAGCCGAAAGAGTGGAGCACTGAGTATGTGTGGAAGCTACTGGTCTACAAGCTATCTACAGGCTTCAGGTGATGTAGCAGCTAAGTGCTACAATGCGGTACGTAGCACAAACTCCAGCAACTTGACTTCAGTATCATCACTAGCTCATAGGTCTAAAGATATTTAATGGGCTTCAGTTCACTACAGTTATCCTTTTTGATGCTCAAATTGCTCATATTTGGCCAGTGGAGTCAATTTAACTTGGTTCCAGAATTTCCAACACAACTCTAATAGTTTATGAGTTTCCATGCTTGCTAACTTCATTTTATCTTCATGTAGACGGCTTATTAAAGGAATTTTAACTATCCTCAATCTTCGCTGTGTGTTTCTGAGCAATGGATTTGGAAATCTATCATAAATAAATTAAGCCTTCATCCAGTTACCTAACTTTAGTCTTGGGAAATAGTACAATCTATGAGAATCTGAGTCTCCTTGTAACAGCATGAAGGATTCACCAGATGAGTGCAAAGAATCACACAAGACAGAATGAAGTGTGCGCTTTCCAAAGCACGTTAGGCAAATATCCAGCCTTAACTGAAGGATGTCTAAAAATATCAGAAAACCAGAATTAACCAAATGCCTCTATGTAATTAAATAAACAACTTTAATATTATTATTATTTTGCAGATAAAAGACACTGAGGCTTAGAAAGTCTGTACATATAATAAGGCATGAAACCAAGATTTGAACTCAGCTTTTTCATCTTCGGGAGTTTTATCTTAACTCTGCTTTCTTCTGATGAAATGGTAATTAATGTTTAAGTTCAATAAGAAAATGTATTTGTAGTCCACTTTCAACAACATTTCATTAAAGGAATGCATATGTAATTAAATTTTAAATATCTGCAAACAATTGGGGTTATGAAATAGGTTTTTACAGTCCTGATGTTCAGATAAAATTGTGAAAAAAAAAAAATTCTACCACTGGGTAAAAGGTTGGGGGAACAATTATTCACAGTCTCAAAGGATGACCCCACAGATTACTTACTAATTACAAAGGGAAAAACACCAGCTCTACAGTGGAGCAACCTGGGAGAGTCCACCTGAACCATCACCCATAATGGAATAAAATGACTTCAACGGATTCTGGACGTGATATCCTGAGACTGCCCAGCATCACCTGGGTACTATTCTGACCAAAAATGTTCTACCTGAATACAATTATGAAAAAATTAATGGATAATATCAAATCATGAGTCATTAAACTCCTCAAAAGTAATATTGTAAAGGCAAATAAAGCAAAGTTATAGTTCTAGACTGAATGATACTTTTACAACCCATAAACTAAATAGAATATATAACCTTTGAAAAGGTCTGATAATCTCAGATTGAGGGGAAAAAAATGAAAGATACTACTGAGATAATTGGGAACTCTGAATACTGACTATATATTTGATTGTATTATTTTAGAAATATTAACTTTCTTGAGCATGATAATGGTATTATAGTTAAGTATGAGAATATCCTTGTTCTTAGGAGATTCACGCTGAAGTACTTTAGTGTGAAATGTCAATCTCTGAAACTTACTTTCAAATGGTTTAGGAAGAAAAACGGAGAAGGCAATGGCACCCCACTCCAGTACTTTTGCCTGGAAAATCCCATGGACGGAGGAGCCTGGTGGGCTGCCGTCCATGCGGTCGCTAGAGTTGGACACGACTGAAGCAACTTAGCAGCAGCAGCAGCAGCAGGAAGAAAAAACACAAACATACATAAACACGCATACTATATATGCATGCATACAGAGAGTTAAAACATGCTAAGAGGTTGATAGTTGGTGACTAGTTGAAGGTATGGGTCTGTTTATTGTACTATTCTTTCAACTTCTGTGTAGGTTTAGAATTTTTAAAATTTGGGAGAAAAATTATATTTAATAAAATACATACTTCTCACTACCAGGCATCTGTGCTCCCACATTTCCTTTCTTCTAGAAGTTACCACAGTCCATCTTACAGGACAATTCTGTAATGTTTATCCTGTCCAAGGGCTCCTTGCAGACAGGACCTCTGTCTCATTCAGCAGTAGCAGCAGAGCAGGTTCTCAAAGTGCCTCATTTACTAGCAGATCTAGTGAATGACAGCTTTGTAAGTGGTTCAGTGGTAAAGAATCTACCTGCCAATGCAGGAGACACAAGAGATGTGAGTTCAATCCCTAGGTCAGGAAGACCCCCTGAAGGAGGGAACGGCAACCCACTCCAGTATTCTTGCCTGGAAGATTCCACGGATAGAGGAGCCTGGCAGGCTACAGTCCAGGGAGTGACAAAGAGTTGGACACAAATGAGCACACAGGAACACCACAAGCCCTGGTGGATGCTGACGGAATTAAATATTTGCTTCTTTCAAGACACCACCATGTGGGTGACCATCAGTTTCAGTGAAAGTTGCTCAGTTATGTCCAACTCTTTGCGACCCCACGGACTATACAGTCCATGGAATTCTCCAAGCCAGAATACTGGAGTGGGTAGCTTTTCCCTTCTCCAGAGGATCTTTCCAACCCAGGGATCAAACCCAGGTCTCCTGCATTGCAGGTAGATTCTTTACCAGCTGAGCCATAGTGAGAACAAATGGTTTTTAACAATACTATAAAGCACTCAGAGTTATTTCATGCCTGACAAACTATACTATATAATCATTTAAACTTTAAACAATTTTTAAATTGTCCTAAATTTTAAAAAAAGAAAGGAAAAGGAAAGGTAATTAAACCACCACCATTAGTCTATAAACCACTATGAAATAAGTCATGGTTTATTACCTCATAGAGTTATATATGTTTCAATTTATGTAGATAAAAATTCATTTTAAAATTTGTATCCCAAGTCAGTAGGTGTATTCTAGAGACACAGGGCAATTTAATCACTGAACTTTACACAGCAAATTGTTCTGATAGTGGGTTTCCTCACTGGAGTAGAATGGCTCTAACGTGCTGTATGATGAAGATGATGGTGATGCCACCTTAGAGGAACAGAGGCTGTTTCTGCAGGGAGTGAGCTGAAGGTTAATGCCATCTGCAGAGAAGTCAGCAAACCATGGCAATGGGCCGGATCTGGTCTGCTGCTTTTCCACAACCAGCCCACGACCTAAGAACGGTTTTTACATTTTTTAATGGTTGCAAATAAATCAAAAGAGTAATAGCTTATGACATGTGAAAATTGTATGACATTTAAATCTCAGAGTCCATAAATAAGATTTTACTGGAGCCCCGCCACGCCCATCTGCTGACATACCTCCGATGGCTGCTTTCACTATGACGGCAGACCACGTGGCCTGGAAACCTACAAGATTTACAGCTCAGTCCTTCACAGAACGACTGCCAGGCAGAGAAATTTCAACTTCCAGTAGACAATAAGGATCACAAGTGTGTTTATCTTGTGATTTTCATAGGGGCTCCACACTTTGGTTCATTTTTCACTATGTATAATATGCCTCAATAAAAACGTTTCTTTCAAAGAAAAAAAGTCCTATTACTGTGAACTGAAGGATGTTAAAAAGATGTAAGACATTCATGTTTCAAAAACTGAACATGTAGAAAACTGGTTTTTGAAAAGCCATCATCAGAAGCAGGGTTTGATTTGTGACAAAGAGTCCAGTTTATGGCTGGCCAGAGATGGAACCTACAGAGATGAACCTGGGCAAGTCATTCAGAGAAGGTTCCAGAGAACTAAAAAGAGCAAGGGGGTAGGTAACCGTAGAGCCTGCCTTCAGTTACAGACACCAACACAGATTAAGGTCAAGAGCAAAATTCTAGGATCTAGGAGAACTGAAAGAGTGAGGCAAATTTAATAAGGCTTTGATGTAACACTTGAGTAGCAAGTATGGAAGGGTAAGCACAAACCCACACTCAGTGACTCTCAAATTCTATTAATATACCAAGACTGAAGGCTTGTATGCAGCAATATGGCAATATTTACTTGTCAGATCTACTTAGTCACAATTTGAGTATATTCCAGCAAATATATATTTGTACAGATAAAAAAGTCTATCAATACTATAGAATATATAGAATATAGCAAAAGGCATCTTATCCAAAGTGAACAGGATTAGTAGTGGTGCACCAATTTAAATGCCCATTACACTATATATGTGCACAAACATACACACCTTTAACAGCTAAACTATGTAACTGTACATTCATTAGCCATTCTCAGATTTAGGACCACGCCTCCTCTCTGAGGATGCATCGCTGGGACTTTCGGTTACCAGTTCCGTAAGCTGCACTGAGTACTTATTCTTAGGAAAGTGTAGAATCTTTCCAGATTATTATGGGCTTTTTTTTATTAAATGCTTTTTTATTATTAAATGCTTTTATTTATCTCATCCATAACAAATGCAGCAGGAATTTTTTATGACTCAGCTTTGAGTCTATCTACATCATTCAAATTAAGCTTAATGCAAATAACTAAAGCATCTTTCATCAGTTCACCTTGAAATAAACTGTATCATTACCATAACTAGTAAAATAGGCATAAAAAACTGACAAAAACAGATATGCGTGCATATATTAAATTGAGTTTACCAGCCATAAGCATTCAGACTGCCATGGCACTGGATGAGTTTTATGGAAGGAATGGAAGGGTACCAACAGATAAACTGAACACAGATGCAACAGATTCAAGGCACTGCACAGAGAGGAACCAAAGACAGTCTCAGCAATTATACCTGGACACAATGCTGACCTGCCACAGCCCAGTTCCAGGATTCTTCTGCTTTGGCACCTGAGAGTGAAAGTTGAAAAGGTGCAAATACAGGAAGATTAGGTGACCCTACTTAGGTGTTCAAAGAAAAAAGTGGAAGAAAGTCAGGACACTTTGCACTGTATAAGGCCTAAAAAAATAAAGCCAAAGAAGCGGGAAAACAGAAAAGAACAAAAATGCAAAAGACAACTATCTATTTTTGTATTGTTTGAGGAACCCCTCATCTTTTTCCTGTTAAACTGTTCTCTTAAGAGAAATAAAATTAAAAAGAGAACTTTTATTTCCCCTATTACAAAGGGGACTGACATCACTGAGTTATTCCATTTTCCTTATAATCCTCTTGAGAACTTAGAAACTAAAGCTAGGAAGTACTAAAAGAACAGAAGTAACCTTTGAATACTTCAATTTAAAATTAAAACAGCCACAAGAGGACAGTACTACTGACTCCTAAAAAGCAGGATAAATCTATCAGTACCTAAATAAATCCAAAATACTGTACAAACAGAAATAAACTTATATTTCATCAGTTTATAAGAACTAAAGGCAATCATGAGACTTGTCAGTCTAACATTTTAGGTGATAAAGAAAAAAGGAAAATCAACTGGGTTGTTTTTCCTAAACCAAGATGTTTCCTGTTATATTCCTGCATGTGTTTCCTGGTCTAATTTTCAGTAGCTTCTAGTATATGATGTCCCTCTACTCATCCTTCCCTAGTGGCTCAGACAGTAAAGAATCTGCCTGGAATGCAGGAGATCTGGGTTCAATCCCCGGGCTGGGAAGGGGAAGATCCCCTGGAAAAGGGAATGGCTACCCACTCCAGTATTCTTGCCTGGAGAATTCCATGGACAGAGGATTCTGGCGGGATATAGTCCATGGGGTCGCAAAGAGTCGGGGTGGCAAAGAGTCGGACACAACTGAGCAACTTTCACGTCACGTCACTTCACTACTCTTCCTGGAAGAAAATGTACCAAATCAACACACACACGAAATGGGTGAATTAAAGAATAAATTTTGTGACAATGTCTCAAAAAGAAATATATAAAAAGATGTTATTTATAACAAAGAATTAGAAGAACTTAAACATTCAGTTTAATTTCCCTGGTGGCTCAGAGGTTAAAGCGTCTGCCTCCAATGCGGGAGACCTGGGTTCGATCCCTGGGTCGGGAAGATCCCCTGGAGAAGGAAATGGCAACCCACTCCAGTATTCTTGCCTGGAGAATCCCATGGACTGAGGAGCCTGGTGGGCTGCAGTCCACGGGGTCATGAAGAGTCGGGCACGACTGAGTGACTTTACTTACTTACTTAAACATATAGTAAGAGCTCGAAAAATTATGGCACATTATTAGAGCGTTTATAGCCACTTAAAATCCAAGGGATATGAAAGACTTAAGAACAATAGGAAAATACTCATGAACAAGTATAAAAAGGTAGAAAAGAGTACTGCACACATCATAACAACTGTGAGGAAAAAACAAATGCATGTATATTTACGAAATACAGCAAAATGTCAACAGTGATTAGTCCTGAGTGACAGAGTTGTAGGCAATTTTTATTTTTTAATATTCCCTTTATTTATTTCCTCTTCCACAAGAGGTATGATTTTAAAAATGAAAAAAAAAAATAGGGAAAGGGCAGAACAGAAAGAAGAAAATAGTCATCTCAAAGCAAGGTAATTCTACAACTGCACAAATTATTCCACCCAATCAATCCTAATAATTCTCACACCACAAGTGATACAAATCCAAACAGCTCTGGAGGTTTCAGTTGCTTTTCAGAAATATTTATACATTTTACTTGTAAAGATTCAGCATGTCTGATCTTTAAGTAAGTCTACAATATTAAATAAAATGCAATAGCTCCTCCACGTCTTGGAGCTGGTAACCTAGAATATAATTTTCCCTTTCAAATAGGAAACAGAAAACACATATACCCACACACTCAGAAGCTACCTCTGACTCAGTGTCAAGAAGCATACCACCAAATTAACACAGTGTGCACACACACATTTATGATGTCAACAACATCATTATCCATTGTAAGATACACATCCACATTTTTCTAACGTGAAAAAGAGAAAAGAAAATGCATATTTTAAAATAGATGAAATCTGCACTTTAAACGGCCTGTGAAATCAAGAGTGCTTTTAAAACCCACATGAAAGTCTTCACACTGGAAACATCCTCCAAGAGAAGCAATACAACACAGCTTTAGCCTGATCTAGCTGAAGGCAAATCCTCTAACAGTAACTAGTTGTAGGTTAGTTACAGACTTCTCCATAAATGAGGGAAAAAAAACACCTATGTCTAAAATTGTATTATCTGAGCTAACAATTACAGAATACTTGTTTACAAAATATACCTGGCATATAATAAGCAAGGTAAAGAATCATACAGCATAACCAATTTACTTTCAAACAGCTTTAAAAAATGTGTGTGTACATGTATAAACACACACACACATGTATCTATGTATGTACAGGGTGTAGGGGAGACAAGGAGGTAAATCTGAGGGAACGGTATATACTTTTTCTTTGCATCATTCTTATCCTTATAACTTTTCTGAAAGCTCAAAAATATTTCCCAAAAATGGTTAAATAAATAAAAAGATGGGTTAACAAAACTATCACTCCCCATGCTCAGAACACAAGTAAAACTGTTTGCCAGACTCTCATCTAAGATTCACTCAACAATCCTACTAAGCTGATTCCAACAAAGAATTTAGCAAAGCCTCTGGGAATTAGCTTATTAGGTTTAATCTGAATTAAAGCAATAAGAATACTTCTCTCTTTAGATTCTTCTTCTAAGATCCAGTATCCAAAAGTAAGAGAATATTTTTTACCATTCTCATGATGTTTTCCTTAAGAGCCAGAAGCAATGCAACTACAAGGTGCTCGACTGGAATATGAGACCTTAAACAGGGACAGGACAGAAATTTCCCCTCTAGTGAGTCTGAGTGAACTCCAGGAGTTGGTGACGGACAGGGAGGCCTGGCGTGCTGTGATTCATGGGGTCGCAAAGAGTCGGACACGACTGAGCGACTGAACTGAACTGAGGAGCCTTACTCTAAATTCTTACTAAGGTGACTCTGTGACTCCATCATAAAACCAGAGGCATATAAACAAACAGTCCTATGACACTCTGATTTTTCCTCGGTTCATCTAAAACTGATGGAAAGAGAATTTAAAAGTAAACAAACAAACAAACCCCCCCCCCAAAACAATAAATAGTAACAAGAGGGAAGAAACAAACTTTTTAAAGTTGCCTTTTTCTTAAACAGGGACCATTTTTAAAGTCTTTACTGAATTTGTATAAGATTGCCTCTGTTGTTTATGTTCTACTTTTTTAGCCACGAGGCATGTGGGATCTTAGCTCCCACCAGGGACTGAACCCACACCTCCTACTTTTGAAGGCGAAGTCTTACCCACTGAACTGCCAGGGAAGTTCCAGAAATGGATCTTTTTTTTTTTTTTAATTCTTATTTTCCTAAGTCTGCTTCTGAGTATTTATGATTTCTGACCCATCAAGGTGGCCGAGTAGCACTCAAAACTTTTCTCACCTTGAAATTCAAAGAAATGCAGCTAGTTAGTTTAAATGGTTATACATTTCTGATTTTTACTGCTTGAACTATTTGTCCTGTAATAGAATTATTAATGAAAAGAATTAAAAGCTTTATTGAGGAGTCAGTGAAAAAAGAAAACACATATTTTCTGTCTCATACCCCTTCCTTTCAATCCTTTATCATAATTTGGTTTGAAAAACAAGTTCAAAACTTTGTCTAGCCAAATATGCACTAAAAAGCAGCAAAACTCTGTAAAAACTAAACATACGTTAAACTTGGGTAGTTCCAAGTTACAAAAGCAAATATTACATTTCCTAGGAAAAACTATAAACTCATTATCACCACCATCTTGGTCTCAGTTTTCACAGATTTAGGCCAAAAGACCTGAGACGACCCTCTCTGTGTCTCTAAGGTATGAAAGCCATGTGTCTCTTTCATGACGACAAAGATGTCTGCCATATCGTTTCTCAGAATTCTCAAGGAAGAAAATTCTCAACCCCAGCAATCTGTTTCAGTATGTTAAAACTTCAGATAACATAATATTCTCTTCCATCTGTTTACATTAATTTTTGAGTCAATGTTTTCTGTGTGTATTTATCTCACTAAATAACAACATCAAGCCCAGACACAAACACAGTTAATCAACCACTCTTTGAACCCTCCATCACATTCCTAAGAACAACGTCTTGGAAACAGAAGATAAAATGTTTCACTGGCTGGAAAGAGTAAAAACTCCTTATGGAATTTTATTGAGTGTTGTTTATACAGAATACTTAACAAGTTCTTTCTCTCCTTATTCTCCATCTCAACCCTGGATGGGTGAGTGCTTCACTTATGTGGACATGCCTACAAAGATACTGCTCGTTATTAATAACAACGGGGACACCTAGGGAACTGGCACACCTGTTGCCTTTTCTAACACATCCATGCTGTTGACAGACAAGCTTATTCGTTTGGTTCTTTAGGTTAAAGAAACAAAGAAATTCACTCAGGTGATCCACTGAGTGGCTACTACTAATGGTGGAGGGGAACAGAGCATTTTAGGGAGGGACGTACGAGAATGAGGGCAGAAATATTACCCACCTAGGGTCAGGCTCCAGAGAATTTCAGGCTATCCAGGGACAGAAGGAAACCTAGCTACATGAAGGCCTTGTGGGTAACAGATTGTAATTCAAGATCTGGCAAGTAGGTCTAACAAGCAGCCATCCACGTGCCTTCAGCAGCAGGAGACCCCAATCTGTGTTTTCATCTGCTATTCGCTATCTCAGCTTCTATTCCCCCACCATCTCTCTGCTCTCTCATCTTGCTATCTTTTGATTCACAGGCCCCTTTGAAAACCAGATGAAAGAAATCCTGAACTCTATTCTCAAGATAAATGTGCATGTGTACGAAGGTCTGCCTATAATTCAAACTTTACAGACTTGTGCTTACAAAGCCCTAATCTAACTCTGAGCCTTTGTTACTGTTCTCTATGCTACTATTCTCTATGCCTACTCCCACTAACTACTGATCCTTCCTACTGTCTTGATTCAAACTTCCTTAAAACAGCAGATCTGAATGGTTTGTTCATCCACTACTCAGTAGGCAAAGCTTTAATTTGCAAAATACATATCTTACATAATATTAATACTACTCTACCCTAGATTGACCACGTTTGGGTTAGGCACTCATGCTTAACCCACTGGAGTGGAAATGGCAACCCTCCCCAGTATTCTTTCCTGGAGCATCCCCATGGAAAGGAGCCTGGTGGGCTACAGACCATGGGGTCACAAAGAGTCAGACACCACTGAAGGACTAAGCATCCATGCTTAGTTCAATTAACAGAGCTACATGGAGCTAAGCATGGAAACCTAAACTCAAAGACTGCATTTCCTTGGGCAGACACTGTGGGAACAGGAATTTCCATCAGAAGAGAGGTATGGGCATGGTAGACATCTGAGTGCACTGGATTTCTCTGCATAGGACAAACATAATAGAAAAATGGGGGGCAAAGGTATGTCTACAGGCAGACTGTGAAGAAACAGGAAGAAAAGGGAACCCCCGAAGACCAAAGAAAGGTGGATCTAAGAGAACCGTGTGAGAGACCATGGATTTCCTAGCAAAACAGTTCTTAACACAACATAAACCATCCTCAAACAACTGCATGGTTGAGGCTGCGCACGAGATGGAGACAGTGGGTGGCTGCTGGGAAGGTCCCCCAGCAGGGGCCCTGGGCTCCTCGGCCTCTCACCGCTGCCACCGTCGCCTCACTGCTGTCTGTCTAAGATAATCACACTCCTCGAGGCTGCTTCCCTTTAGCTACTGCCACTTATTTAGACAAGAAGGCTTCTGAAAGAAAAGAATCAAGTGTAAAAGCCTTACAGTTGCCTTATTTTCTTCAGAAGGAAGATATGAGACCCAGGAGAAGATGTACAAATCTAAGAAGGAAAGAAGACCTGAGCTGTGCTAGGGCGTCCTGGAGGCTGGAGGAGGGAAGGGTGAGAACTGGCTTTATTCTCCCATCAACACCAAGGTAGACCACTAGGCAAGAAAAACAACAAACACTTCTGTGCGTGTGCGTCTCTGTAACAGCTCAGCTCCAACCACACCAGGGTGCAGTCCAGGAGCAAGGGATGTGCCACAGCCCTACAGTCCTTTAGTGCCAACAGCCCCACAGTCCTTTGCCACTACAGCTGCAAAGGACTATAACTGCCCATCCAAAAACGTATAAGCCAACGCTGTGCTCTTTGTACAAAAAAAGATGAACTGAATTTAGCTGCCAGGGACAGCAATTCACTTGGCTATTATGAAGATGCCAAGTTCCTCTCTTTTTCTACAAAGCAAGAAAAACAAAACATTTATAAATATTTAAGACAGACCTTACCATGCACATCAGAACTAAAACAACAAAGTGACGCATTTTGGAAATTTTAACCTTACTTGTTTCCGTTGTTCCTTGTAAGAGACCTCAAGATTTGCTAGATAAATCGCATGGTATAGAAACATTAAATTACCTTTAAGCTGACATAAAGGCCACACATAAGCCCCCAAAGAAAATTTAAGACAGTCCTGGGGTCATCAATAAGCTTATGGCTGCACAGGGTCATGAATTAGACACGAGAAACTTCTCTCTGGTGTGTCATACAGGATAGTTTATTTCAAGACTGTTATGGTGAACCCAAAATTAATCTTTCTGGCAGTTCCTTTTTGACAGCAGTAGTCAAATTACCTGCGGTAACTCAGTAACTGTAAAGCCCTACAGACTTAATGGCGAGTAGGTAACCCCCCAAAACAAGGTTTCTCAAGCCTTAGCACTACTAATATTTTGAGCAGAGAATTCTTTTTTTGCTGGTGACTGTGTCTTGTAGAATGTTTAGAGGCATCCCTAGCCTTACAATACTCAGTCCACATCAAAAAAGAATTCTCTAGCTCAAAACACCAGTAGCATATATACCCCTCCCCCACCGGCTCAACTGGGACAATCAAAGTTTTCAGAAATGAGATGAGGTGGGGACAGGGGCACAAACCGCTCCTAAGAAGAGAACCACTATTTTAGGATAAGCGGAAATAGGAACTCAGTCAAAGCTAGGTCATGAAACAAATTAATGTTAATTAAAATAGTATTTAGGTTATACACTTATATAACTATCAAAATCTATGATCTACTTCCTAGAAAAAATTCTTTATACTGTATTCTGTTATTTGAAGGATTTTACAAATTATTAACTTTATACAAGTAGATACATTTCTAAATCAACTTAAAAATAAACTTTTATTTCAAATATAAACCACATAGTATACAGCACTATCATTGCAGAATCACAGATGTTTTAAATTATTTGCAATGCTTTGTCAATTTAAAGAAAAAAGCAAAAGCAAATTCAAGAGTACCTTCACTAACCACCTGACAATTCAAACAAAGCAACTTTCTCATTATTCTAAAAGTAAACATTTTAATAAACTTGTATTTCACTAACCTTGCCAAAGTTATAAAAAGTTCTATCCTGCAGAAATCCCAAATGGGGCCACTTTATTTGGCATAAATATGTACTTTCCCTCTAACCCGTAATCAAATTATTCAATATTCTTTTATCTCCATCCAGCCATTTAAAGATATACTGAACATTTATTACAAATCAGGGGTTGCTGCTACCGTAAGTAATAAATGAGCTCAAATTCCATCTTTCAAGAAGCTTAGAGTCAAAAGAGACAGGAAAACAAGCAGTTATAGCACAGAAAGTTAGATGGCACTATCGACTCAATGGACATGTGTTTAAGCAAACTCCAGATAGAGCGAAGGACAGGGAAGCCTGAAGCGCTGCAGGCCACCGGGTTGCAGAGTTGGACACAACTGAGTGACTGAATAGCAACAGTGTAACACGGCACAGTGCATGTCAGGCATCAACGTGTAAGCTGCAACGAAAACACAAACTTGCATGTAGCAGAGTCGGGCAGCATTTCAGAGTGGAAACAAACCTAAGATGACTCTTGCAAAGCGAAAAGAAGAGAGGAGGTAACAGTTTTAATACATGGGGGAGGAAAAGGTTTTTTTAAGCATGATACTGAAGCCAGAAGCCATAGAGGAAAAGGATTAGTAAATCAGGCTATATAAAAATTTTAAACTTTTGTATGATCACACACACATATACATACCGAAAACAATAATACAGGCAAATGATAAAATGGGATGTGACTACTAAATGATGTTTGATATTACAACTATTAATAAAGAGCTTTTCATTGTGTTTTAATCATTCAAACTGAATTTCCATACAGTGTATCATCCTGTTTAAATTAAAGAGATTCTCCACAGCTTTTATTTTTAAGTTATTTGGAAGAAATGTACAAGTGGAAGTGATTTACCTGCACATCATTAGTACTTAAGTCAAGTATTCCCTGTAGGACTGACCAATATAATTCTAAGTGAGGAATTTATTATTTAATGGAATCAATGCTAAGTCTGAAAAGATAAAGCTGGGATGCTTTGCCGTAACACAAATATAATGATGGAAATAACTGATATGTTTATTAAACTAGTATGTGCTGGACAGTACCCTTAAGAAACTAAAAGTAATTATATAGCTGGAAAAAAAAATTTAGTCTTGACCTCTGACCCAACCATACACAAAAATCAATTTCAGATAGATTACTGAATTGCAAAAGGTATAAGAAGAAAATACAAAAAAACACACATTTCCATGGCCACAGGGTGGGCAGATTTCCACTGAACAAGACACAAAAGCAATAAAGATAAACCAGTCTACATGAAAATTAGAAATTTCTGCTCATCAGAAAAAGAAAAGGTAAGCATTGAGTGGAAGAAGATATTTGTAAAATATTTATGCAACAAAGGACTATACCCAGAATATATAAAGAATGTCTACAAGTACTGGAGATTGACATCCCAGGAGACGAATGGGCAAAAGGCAGGAACAGATGCTTTACATGTGGCCAACAGAAAAATGACAAGATGCTCAGCATCGCCAGTCAACAGCAATGCAAATTAAACCCACAATGCACCATCCTTGCTACACAGCTATCAGAAGGTCTGCTGTTGGTGAGAGTATAAATTAGCATAATTGGTTAAAAACATGCTAGGCAATATGAACTAAACCTGAATATTCCCATAGTCTTCAATCTGGTAATTCCACACTTAGGTCTATACACGTGAGAAATGCAGACATATGTTAATGAAGGGACATGTAAGAAATGTTCAAAGTTGCACTTATGTATTAGTCAAAACCTAGAAACAGTCCAACCTTAACAAAATGAGCGTAAAGGCATGAAAAGCAACCAAACACTGTACACAAGAGAATGTGGGTAAATCTCACAAACGTACTGCTGAGTGAAACAAGCCAATCACAAACTAAAATACACCAAATGATTCCACTCCTGTCAAGCGTAAAAACAGGCATGACTGGTCTTTTGCGATTGCCTTTGGGGGTGAGATAACAATCAGGGGGACGTGAAAGAGGTCTGTGGGGGACTCGAATGTTTTGTCAATCTCGGTGCTGGCTGCACAAGTGTGGTCGCCATGTGAACATCTGTCAAGTTGTGCGCTTAAGAACAGCACCCTTTTCCATATATACATCACACTTACATGACAAGCTGACTTAGAAAAGAAACAACTACAGACAGGAAATTCATGGAAAGTATAAACTGTACTCTAAGATGGGACTCAGGTTTTCCCGAAGCTCAGTCTCTGTGAGAACGGCCTGCAGAGAAAGCCAGCCCTCACTGTAGTTCCTCCACCTCTTGGTTTTAGCCGTGCAGGTGGGTGCCCGCCTTCCACATGTCACGCGTGTCAGTAAACCCACTGAGCACCTTCTCTTTGCCAATGGACTTGGTAGGCCCTGGGGACACTGACAGGTAAGACACAGTTTGCTCACGGAACTGACAAGCAGGGACCACGTGTGATCACCTTCCTCTTGCCCTGGCATCTAGTGTGATGTTTTATACAGAGCAGGCCTTCTATGACGGCTGGCTGAGAGCACACCCGCAACAGCAGAGCACAAGGGGGACCACAGATGAGGCACTGAGCAAAGACCACCGAGGTGGTTCTCCACAGGTGGAGTGGGCAGGGCCCAGCTGGGAGACACAGAGAAGGCTTCCCTGAAGAGCAGGTGCCCCTGCTGGGTCTGGAAAGGGAGGAGGGATGAGTGAGGGTCCGGTGGGAAGGAAGGGCAGTCCAGAGGTACCTAAAACAGCACGGGGAGCCAGAGAACATGGGTCTGTAGAGGAAGACAGCAAACAAGTAGGTTAGGGTAGAACTTGAGCACTTTTTAAAAGCTCCAAAGATGATTCAGGTTTTTCAAAGGTTAGGAATCAGGTCCTGTACCAAGCTTTCCATTTCACTGTGGAAACGGCCATGAGAAGAAGGATGGGGAAGATCAGGTATTGGTCAACAGTGTTCTTATTCCCCAGTTAATGCTTGTCACTGCTTCCACTGTGCAGTGGTTTGGTCACTAAGTTGTGTCTGCTCCTGCGACCCAACGACTGTAGCCCGCCAGGTTCCTCTGTCCATAGGATTTTCCAGGCAAGAATACTGGACAGGGTTGCCAATTCCTTCTCCAGGGGATCTTTCCAACCCAAGGATCGAACCCAGGCCTCCTGCACTGCAGGCAGATGCTTCACCAAGTGGGCTACCAAGAAGCACCAGGTAAAGTTTACTTTTACTTAATATGCAAGCATTTTAGGTTTCTCCAAAATAAAAAGTTATATATACCTCATTGTAAGTCTGATAATCGATGCCATTTATACGAATTTCAATTCTTACAGCTCTCCTTCAAGTTGCTAAAACTATAAAATGTGAATGAAAGCAAACTCTGAGCAGGAATCACACTGAGTGTTAATTTTCTCATCTGCAATAAGCAGCTTAGAACACATGACCATGCTTTTGACTCTAATGTGGCAAAATTCCACGTGTGACAACTTTAGAAACAAGAATACATGATGAGCGTGTCATTCCTTCACCCCCTACTGCCTGGAGGAGCCATCAGAAATCCCTTACTACAGTTACTCTGTGGTCATTTTTTCTGACCACGTCTAGTTCATTGGACACTTATTTTAACATAGAGAAAAATAGATGCTGAATCAAAAATTTGAGTGGTTTGTTCTGTGCTATGAGTAACTGATGAGATCATCTGTATTTCTTTCAAACCTGCAGTAGCAAAGTCACCACCACAACCACTCAAATACATTGGCCTGGGTTACAAGATTGCAGTAAAATAACATTTGCTAATTTGTCTGGTCAGGAAACTTTGAAAAGCTTGGGAGCTTGGGTATCTCAGCAGTACAGGATTCTGCAGATGCAGCTCTGTAAATGCCAATTTTTTAAATTTTAGGTGCTTTCATAACAATAATAACCTTCTTTTAGGCAAACTCCTACCGAATTCCAGAAGTGCTGCTTGACCGCAGTCAAACCAAGGCACTGAGTTTAGGAATGATTAATCACTGATGAATTAGCCTTTTGTTCCTTTTCTGACACTTGTGAACCCTTTCGATGTTTCAACTATCTGATGTCTGGCCGTGTCATACCAAAGTGGACTGCCTGAATCACTGTTTACATTGGCCTGCACACAAATCTAGATAAAGAGCTCAGTGAAACCATCTCCTTCAGATCACAGAATGGCCTTACGTTTGCAGTCTGAGAAACAACATGGAGAAGAAATTTTGAATAGATATTTGTACATCCACGTTCACAGAAGCATTAGTCACAACATCCAAAGGGTGGAAGCACACCAAGTGTGCATCAATCGATGTGTGCATATACAAAATGCGGCATACACACACACTGGAATATTATCCAGCCTTAAGAAGGAATGAGATCCTGACACCTGCTACAACATGGATGAACCTTAAGCACACGCTAAGTGAAATAAGCCAGTCACGAAGAGACAGACCATGTGTGATTCCACTTAAACGAAGGACCTAGAGGAGTCAAATTGAGAAATACAATGGTGGTTACAGCGTCTGGGGGAGAGAGGAATGCGGAGCTACCAGTAATAATACAGTTAGGGCAATGGGGAGCTATTGCTTAACGGGATCAGAGTCTCAGGTCTGCAAGGTAAAAGGAGTTCTAGAGATGGATGGTGGTCATGGCTGTACAAACAGCACAAATATACTTAATATTTCAGAACTGTGCACTTAAAAATACTTAAGATAAATTTTGTTATGTACATTTTATCACAATTTTAATTGTGATATTTTAAAAAATATTTTAAAAAATATTTAAAAAAATAAAAGACACAGGAGAGTATACCATCTCTTCTGATTTCAGACACCACTGATGGCTTAGGATGTCGGAAGGCCAGCAACCAGCCTGGAACTGTGAGAGCAGCTAACAAAGAGCAGCATTCTCTGAGGACAGAAGCCAGGCAACCATCCCATCCACCCCCACTCCACACGGCAGCTCCTCCCAGGAGAAACTCTCCTAAGTTGAAGATGTAACTTCCATTCATTTCAGCCAGGTCCTGAGTCTCTAGACCAGGACTGACGTATGCCAAAACAGTACCAACTCCCATACAACAGTCACAATTATGGTAACAGTTACAGTGAGCAATGGCAACACAACAAATCAAGACAATTTTCTTTTCTATTGTCCAGCCCTCACTAAATTCCTCTGTGACTATTCTGTGCCTTCTTCTAAGACTATGGCCATAGACAAAACCTATATGACCAGGTACTGTTTACATAAATGAACCTTTGTTTAAAATATACACACAGAGAGAACAATAAAACCAAAATAATTTAGTGACAATGCATTTTAGAGAATCTTACGCACAAGAATAGAACTGCTATCACCTAGCAAACCACGAGTGCTCTGAGAGGAGGCTCTACAGTCACACATGTCACCTACATAACTACAAAAACGACCACGTGGTGATTTTTATCTTGCAGTGCTCAACAGTAGCAAGACAAGCAAACTCAAAATGTGTCATCATGTTAACAAATGCCTTGTAAGCCCAAGTCTGGGTATTAAATGAATAGCTGTATGAAGATGAATTCTCATAAGCCAAGTGGGGGGCACATCTGTAGGTATGACCACACGTATGAATTTAGTAACTTTGCCAAAACTCTCTCACACTGAGCTGTCAGCAACTTCACAGATCAGTTCAGCTCAACTCAGGACATGAGTCTTCACAGCTCAACACAGAATGACTTTCATCTACATGGAAATCTACAACTGTATCTCCTCATTTCCACCCTACTTCACGTGTTTCAGCCATCTGCTGCTGAGTAAGAAAACCATCCCAAACTTAAGAGGCTTAAAACAACAATTAATTATACCTCATGATTCTGTGAGTTGGCTACAGCTCAGCTAGGTGGTTCTTCTGCCCCTGTCTGTTCAGCACAATCAGGCAGCTGCATTCAGCTAGTTGCTTGGCATTCAGCTAGTTGCCTGGCTGGAGCTGAAACATTCAAGATGGCTTGAGGCTTCCCAAGTGGCTTCATGCCAGTAGGGTATTTGGACCTTACACATTATGACTGGCTTCAAAGACCAAGGAAGCAAAAGCTGTCTGTCTTCCCCTTCTTAAGGCTTGGGCTGAAATCTCAGACTTCTGTGCTAACCTATTTATCAGCGCAGGTCACAAGGCTGGATCAATCCATGGTGAGGAAAACAGAATGTACCTCTGATGGATGGGGCGACACACACAGAGTGCAGGGTAAGAGGAACCAGGACAGAAAGCTCTGGAAACCATCCATCAAACGATGGTCATTCCTACACATAAAGATAGGCTCTCCATTTCAACATGTCTTCAGGACAGCACATTATTCAATAAAAGATAACAGGCAGAACCAGCTCTTGGCGTATTTCAAGCCTGTTAAATACTTTAATTTGCCCTACATTATAAATGCATTATATGGTGAAGATTATAACTTAGTATGTCGAAATCTATACCAGAAAACACAAATGAAACATTGTCATAGTTTCAGGTACAGTCGCTCGGCGCCACCTTACGTCCTGGATTACAAGTTAAGTGTGCCCTCGAATGTCACCTCCATCAGATTAGAGCCCACATCTATATTGTATTAACAACTGTATTCCCAGCATCTAATGTATACCAGGTACCTAAGAGACTACTCTTTCTTAGTTATTAAAAATACTCCTATTTTAAAATATATTCCTTCTTTCTTTAGTACCAGGTAAAAACCACTTCTGTATATTTTCCACCATACAATATGGCTAAAAACATGTCACTACTAATCCCTGAACACTTAGTTATGCTCTAAGAAAGAAGATAATTTTAGCTATTACAGTAATATGCTAAGTTTACCCTCAATTCAATCTTATAAGTGAGAAAAATTTTAACAGTCATTTAGTCATTTAACAGTCATTTAACTAGTCATTTTCTGTGAGTTATCTTTTATTGGTCTTTAGTTTTACACATTCAACTTGAAATGAGAAATATTCATGCTTGGACCAATACCCATCTTACAATTTCAAACTGTACATTTTCTGGTCGAAAATTCTCATCTGTGTTATTCTCCCAAAATGGAGGGTTCTGATCTGCTCAGAATATAATAAAATATTCTTAACTGAAAATATTTTTACTCTTCAGTTACTTAAAATGACTTATTTTCAATCATGATGTAATGAAAACATTTTTCTGAAAACAATACAAAAATTTAGAACACCATGTTTTTAATGTTGAGGACCCAAACGTGTTCAAACCACCATGCCAAGAAAATATAGGCTTTACAAAATTAACTTAATATTCAATATTTTATCATTATGATATTATCTCACAAATATTTACAAAGTCACCAAATATAGTTCAAATTTTCAGAATTATCTTTCCCAAGATACAATGTGATATGATATAACATTTGGGAAAATTTAGTTTTGCTTTGAATGGTTACGGTGAGTGTTCCCATTATCTGCCTTTTCCACTCAGAGCTGCACTGTAGTTTTACAGGTTTTAATACTGTTTCGAAATTTCCAACAGATATTAATATTGGGGCTGTGGAAAAGCAAAGGTGAGATTCCTAAAAAGTTATTCTTAAAATACTCCCAATATCTTCATATTTTTTACTAACTAGTATGAGTGATTAAAAATGGTTCACTAATTAAGAAATGCCAAGTCTAGTGATACACGCAGACATTCTACTGCACTCTGCTTTACTGCTTTTTGCAGGTATTGTGCTCTTTTATAATTGCTGTTTGAGGAAACCCTGAGTCAAAAAGCAAGTCCATCAGCACTGTTTTTCTAATAGCATTTGCTCACTTCGTGTCTCTGTGTCACATTTTGCTATTTCAAACCTTCTACCAGTGAAAAGATCACAACTTGATGAAGACTCAGATGATGGCTAGCCTTTTCAACAATAAACATTTTTAAATTAAGGCATATACACTGCATTTTTAGATATACTGCTACTGTACACGTAACAGTATGGTGTGACTTTTACATGTACTGGGAAATCAGAAAGTTCATGTGACTTGATTTATTGCAATACTCACTTTATTGTGGTGGTCTGGAACTAAACCTGCAGCATCACTGAGGTATGCCTGTATTTACAAAGAACTTTAGCCTGAAGAGAATATTAAAACACTGGGAACTGCTAGCAAACATTACTAGGTACTATTTCTAATAACCTAACATTTGCATCTCTTACCATGTTAAAAGCAGCATACAGAACCACAAACTAAAATTACCAAGTCATTAACTTATTTTGCTTCTGAGTTATTCCTTGAAACACTGTTAACATACTTTATATAAAAACCAACTAACATTTATTATATGTACACTGTTATGTACATTGGTAACAGCAGATAGGGCCCCCAAATACTCGTAACAGCTACAGCTACAAAAGAGAGTGGCTGACTGGCGACTGCCCTCCCCCTCCTTTTCATATGAATATATATGGCATGTCACCTATTAATTCTTACTTGAACGCTCCTTCTCCATGAAATGTGCTTCCCCGTCATACCTACTCTCTTTGCTGGGGGCGGGGAGGGGGGTGTCTCTCTTCCCTTTTAGTTAAACCCTTCCTTATTCCATACCTTATGCAGCAAACCCTACAGCCTCCTAGGCCACGTACCAGAGCACTGTACTGACCTGATCTTCATCTACATTACAAGTTTTAAGAGGAAGGTTCACGTTCAAATCTCTTCATATCTTCAGAGCTTAAAGCAGTGCTCCGAGTAGAGCAGAGGTATTTGGTTACTGTTATTATGGTGGGCAAGATGGCTGTTCCTTTATATTGTTCTATACTTTCCAGAGCTTTTACAGTGAGCTACTAATACTTAAAAAACATCAGAGTTTCATTAAAGAGAGTCATAAAACTTAACATCAAAAAACAAACAGCTCAATTAAAAAATGGGCAGAGGACCTGAACAGACATTTTTCTAAAGAAGACATACAAATGGTCAACAGGCACATGAAAGATGCTCAACATCACTGATCAGCGGAGACATGTAAATCAAAATCACAATGACATGTCACTTCACACCTGTCAGAGTGGCTCTTATCAAAAAGACAACAAATTAAGTGTTGACCAGGAGGTAAAGAAAAGGGAACCCTCATACACTATAGGTGGAAATGCAAACTGGTACAGTCACTATGGAAAACAGTATGGAACTTCCTCAAAAAATTAAAAATATGGCCATCATACAAATCTGGCAATTCCACTTCTCAGTATTTTTCCAAATAAAAGTACTAATTCAAATAGATATATGCACCCCTATGTTAACTGCAATATTATTGGCAATAGCCAAGATACATAAGCACCCTCAGTGCCCATCAAGAGAAGAACAGATAAAGACAGGTGTATACACACACACACACACACACACACACATACATATATATATATACACACATACATAACTTGAGGATGTACCTTAAGAAGGTAGATTTCTTAATGGGTATTATGTGCTATCCCAAGTAAGCAGGGTCTTACTGAAGTCCTAGATAGAATAGCTGGGATTGTTATATCTTCAGTGAACTTCTACAGATTAACCTATATTAAACAAATACTAAATGCCTACTTGTCAGGCACGGCTTTATGCAATGAAGAAGCTAGATTCTATGAAAAGTTTAAGACACAGTTAAAAATAATTCATGATTTACATTAAAATATACAATCATGTTAAACTAACATGATGAAAAATTACAAAAGCACTGATTTTCATAACTTGAATCTACAGAAGCACACACATGAAAATCAACTGTACCTTGTATTTCATCTTGGGACATGAATGAATGTAGAAACCCATATAGTAATAGCTGAGTTGAGGTGTTTTCTCATGAAGTTGCCTAGTAAAAGCAATTTCTCTGCCAAAAGAAGAATAAAGATGAAAGTACAGTTAAATCTAGTTCCAATTTCAAATTACTATTTAATTTGGTAATATATTTGATCAAATCTGACATTAAGCTATCAAAAAAACCCAAGTGTTGTAAGAAAAACAATTTTAAAAACACTTTAAGACAATTTTTACTAAACAGACACCAAAAAAACTATTATTTTGAGCAAATGCACCAAAGTTCTGGTTTGCACTTTACTGGACACAGCAGTGAACAAAAACTCAAATGGCATAAAAGTTAAAAGGTCTACTTAATACAATTTCATGTCATTATTCATTATCATTTGGAGTTCTCAGACTGGGTGTATCGGGTTAAAAACAGTATAATAAATTTTAGAAAAATCAAAACCCAACAAATTTCAGTAAGAATGTCATTATGACCCTTTACATGCAAACACTTTCAAGTATATATAACATGTTACTCTTTCCTGTGTCGAGATGCTAATCTTTTATTTTCTCTACAACTAAAGAGTGGGAAAACATGTTATCTCATTGCTTTTTATCTACTTGTTGGCACAGGCAAGGATTAATTGAACAAATAAGTTGTCAGCAATGCCTATGCTTGATGTGGTTTTAATTTGTATCCAGATAATCTGGGCACAGAATTCCATCCTATTTGCCCAACTGAATGACCGCTTGCACTGCAGAAGTTTAAGCAAAATTTCAGTACATTTCTGAAGTATGAGAACAGCTGTTTGTTTTGTTTCTGTTTGTTTCCCAAAGGTTTTAATTTCTTTTTCTTTGCTTTTAGTAGCAATGGATGCTTGAAATCCAAGGAGAGGTTTATTTTTTAAGGGAATAGTCTGTGCATTTTGCAAGCTCTAATTTAAATCACTGAAGGGCTGATACTCTAGAAGTTCATCTTTACAACAAAAGTATATCTAAATCCAAACAGACTTAACATTATGAGGCTAAATCAGAAGAGATCTTATTATTCCTAAAAGAATTCTCTCTCAAAGTTCAAACCAGGGAAGAATGCACTGATACTGAAATGCAGGACCACCCAGCTCTGAAAAGGACTGCCCAGCCCTCCTTCACTCAGCCCTGTTCATCTCAGTGAACTGCATCACCACTCCATCCCTAAGCTGTTCAGGCCTAAGCCTATGAGCCATCCTTAAAGATTTACCTCCTGCATCCACCCATCAGCAAGTCCAGCTGGCTCTACCTCCTAATACCCTGAATCGGACCACTTCTCACCATCCCCACCTCAGATGCTTTGGTCCAAGCCACCATTATGGCTCCCTTGGACAATTCTAACAGGCTCCAAACAGATTTCCAGTTTCCACTATTGCCCTCCACAACCCCAGACAGCAATCTAAGCAGTCTTTTGTTAATTATTAATCAGATGAGGTAACTTCACATTAGGCTGGTGTCACACTCACATAAAATGGTGGAGAGTTCTGTGGTCCACTGGAGAAGGGAATGGCAAACCACTTCAGTATTGCTGCCTTGACAACCCCATGAACAGTATGTAAAAGCAAAAAGACAAGACAATGAAAGATGAACTCCCCAGGTCGGTAGGTACCCAATATGCTATTAGATATCAGTGGACTAATAACTCCAGAAAGAATGAAGAGACAGAGCCAAAGCAAAAACAACACCCAGTTGTGGATGTGACTGGTGATGGAAGTAAAGTCCAGTACTGTAAAGAGCAATACTGCACGGGAACCTGGAAGTGGTGAAACAGTAGATGGCAAGTGTGAACGTCCAACATTTTAGGAATCAAAGAGCTAAAATGGACTGGAATGGGTGAATTTAACTCAATAACCATTATATCTACTACTGTGGGCAAGAATCCCTTAGAAGAAATGGAGTAGCCACCATAGTCAACAAGAGTCTGAAATGCAGTACTTGGATGCAGTCTCAAAAACGGAAGAATGATCTCTGTTTATTTCCAAGACAAACCATTCAATATCACAGTAATCCAAGCCTATGCCCCTACCAGTAAGGCTGAAGGAGCTGAAGTTGAACAGTTCTATGAAGACCTACAAGACTTTCTAGACCTCACACCCAAAAAAGATGTCCTTTTCATTATAGGGGACTGGAATGCAAAAGTAGGAAGTCAAGAAATACCTGGAGTAACTGGCAAATTTGGCCTTGGAGTACAGAATGAAGCAGGGCAAAAGCTAACAGAGTTTTGCCAAGAGAACGTACCAGTCATAGCAAACCCCGTTTTCCAACAACACAAAAGAATACTCTACACATGGACATCACCAGATGGTCAATATCGAAATCAGACTGATTATATTATTTGCAGCCAAAGATGGAGAAGCTCTGTATAGTCAGCAAAAAAAAGACTGGGAGATGACTGTGGCTCAGATCACGAACTCCTTATTGCCAAATTTGGACTTAAATTGAAGAAAGTAGGGAAGACCACTAGACCATTCAGGTTATGACCTAAATCAAATCCTTACAGTTATGCAGTAGAAGTGAGAAACAGATTCAAGGGATTAGATCTGATACACAAATGGACAGAGGTTTGTGACATTGTACAGGAGGCAGTGATCAAGACCTAACCCAAGAAAAAGAAATACAAAAAGGCAAAATGGTTGTCTGATGAGGCCTTACAAATAGCTGTGAAAAGAAAAGAAGCGAAAGGCAAAGGACAAAAGGAAAGATATACTCGTTTGAATGCAGAGTTCCAAAGAATAGCAAGGAGAAATAAGAAAGCCTTCCTCAGTGATCAATGCAAAGAAATAGAGGAAAACAACAGAACGGGAAAGACTAGAGATCTCTTCAAGAAAATCAGAGATATCAAGGGAACATTTCATGCAAAGATGGGCTCGATAAAGGACAGAAATGGTATGGACTTAACAGAAGCAAAAGATATTAAGAAGAGGTGGCAAGAATACACGGAAGAACTGTACAAAAAGGATCTTCATGACCCAGATAATCATGATGATTTGATTACTAATCTAGAGCCAGACATCTTGGAATGTGAAGTCAAGTGGGCCTTAGAAAGCATCACTAAGAACAAAGCTAGTGGAGGTGATGGAATTCCAGTGGAGTGGTTTGAAATCCTGAAAGATGATGCTGTGAAAGTGCTGCATTCAATATGCCAGCAAATTTGGAAAACTCAGCAGTGGCCACAGGACTGGAAAAGGTCAGTTTTCATTCCAATCCCAAAGAAAGGCAATGCCAAAGAATGCTCAAACTACCGCACAATTGCACTCATCTCACATGCTAGTAAAGTAATGCTCAAAATTCTCCAAGCCAGGCTTCAGCAATA
>SJYC01085833.1:0-15117 GCA_006408675.1 Madoqua kirkii | reverse complement strand
CGAAGAGTTGACTCATTGGAAAAGACTCTGATGCTGGGAGGGATTGGGGACAAGAAGAGAAGGGGACGACAGAGGATGAGATGGCTGGATGGCATCAGGTACTCGATGGATGTGAGTCTGAGTAAACTCCAAGAGATGGTGATGGACAGGGAGGCCTGGCGTGCTGTGATTCATGGTGTTGCAAAGAGTCGGACACGACTGAGCGACTGAACTGAACTGAAGTGTATGTATGTCAGTCCCAATCTATCAGTTTGTCCTGACTTCTCCTTCCCTTTCTTTGTCCACAAGTCCATTCTCTATGCCTGCATGTCTTTTTTTTCCCCTCTGCATATAGGTTTATCAGTACCCATTTTTATAGATTCCATATATATTTGTTAATATTTGATATCTGTTTTTCTCTTTTTGACCGACTTCACTTTGTATGACAGATTCTAGGTTCAACCATGCCATGTGACTACAGATGACCCAATTTCTTTCTTTTGTGTGACTGAGTAATATTCTATTGAATATACATACTATATCTTCTTTGCCTATTCACCTGTCAGTGAATACCTAGGTTGCTTCTATGTCCTGGCTATTGTAAATAGTGCTGCAATGAACATTGAGGTGCATGTGTATTTTTGAATTATGGTTTTCTCAGGATGCATGCCCAATAGGGGGATTGCTGGGTCATATATAGGGTAGTTCTGTTTTTAGTTTTTTAAGGAACCCCCATACTGTTCTCCAAAACTGAACTGAACCTTAGGTTAAATAAATTCCTTTCTTAGTTGTAACCCACTACACCCTCACCCTACAGGAATGCAACTTTATTTGGAGGGTGGTGCCTGGTTTAAGAAAAAAAATCACCCTCGGGAAAAATAAGCTTTTTGGTTATCAGAAAGAAAGGATCATAAAATGTCATCAGGCCTCATGGCCAGAAGATGATGTAAAATCCATAAGACCTTTGTAGGCATTTATATGAAGCACCTGATTTTGACAAGGGTCAGGTTTGCTGATCCCCATGTGACTCTGTATTCATACCTATGTATAACAAAAAGTATATAAGCAAACCTGAAAAATAAAGAAATCAGATCAGTTCCTAGAAAGACTGATTCCCGTGTCGTTGTTTCCCCTTCTGGCTGAATTCCCATTTGGTACATGGGTACTCACCAAGCCTGCTAACTTTGCCTGGGCTTCTAAGTTTGGACCAGGGAGGCCCCAGTGCTTCCTCTCCTTCGAGAGAACGTTAAGATGCCTGTGGCCTACGTAGGTGGTGATTGGTATTCCATGTAAACCAAGTTATTCAGCCTCTTTTTCTCCACTAATTTTCCTACTACACTATTTGTTTCTAATCTCTCTATATATCTATAATTAAATATGTTTTCTCCTAGGACGCCTACTCCATCTCCCTTAGAATTACCTTGGATCCACCGGGGCTGGACCCCGGCAACCAACCTAGACAGCTTATTAAAAAGCAGAGACATTACTTTGCCAACAAAGGTCTGTCTAGTCAAAGCTATGGTTTTCCCAGTGGTCACGTATGGATGTGAGAGTTGGACTGTTAAGAAAATTTAGCAACACAGAATTGATGCTTTTGAACGGTGGTGTTGGAGAAGACTCTTGAGAGTCCCTTGGTCTGCAAGGAGATCCAACCAGTCCATCCTAAAGGAGATTAGTCCTAAATATTCAATGGAAGGACTGATGCTGAAGCTGAAACTCCAATACTTTGGTCACCTGATGTGAAGAACTAACTCATTCAAAAAGACCCTGTTGCTGGGAAAGATTGAGGGTGGGAGGAGAAGGGGACGACAGAGGATGAGATGGTTGGATGGCATCACCAACTCAATGGACATGAGTTTGAATAAACTCCAGAAGTTGGTGATGGACAGGGAGGCCTGGCGTGCTGCAGTCCATGAGGTCACAAAGAGTTGGACACAACTGTGCAGCTGAACTGAACTGAACCTCCTTACTGTCGCCTGTAAGCCCTTCTCCATCTGCCCCTCATCAACACCACTGCCTGGCTGCCCTTCTTCCACAGCACTGTCTAGATCCTATCCTGCGTCCCAGCCCTTAAGGTCTGCCTTCTCTTCATTCCAACGCCTCAGGACACTTGGACTTGGTACCTTTGACCTGGACTTCTATCCTCAGATTTTCACATAGCTGGCTCCTTTTTGTTCTTTCTTGGCTAGAAAGGTCTTTCCTGACCACCCTATATAAAAAGGGCCTTCCTTGTGCCCACTACCACAATTTTATTTTTGTTATAATACAAAAGCAAAGTGAAAGTGAAGTTGCTTAGTCATGTCCGACTCTTTACGGTCCAATGGACTGTAGCCTACTAGGCTCCTCTGTCCATGGAGTTCTCCAGGCAAGAATACTGGAGTGGGTTGCCATTCCCTTGGGATCTTCCCTACCCAGGAATTAAAGCCTGGTCTCCAGCGTTGCAGGCATACGCTTTACCATTTGAGCCAGCAGGGAAGCCAAACATGAACTCCTTTGAGCAGGACAGACAAAGGAGTCTAAAATTTTGCTATCCATTTTTAAATTTACTGTCTGCCTTAACAAAGCTGAAGTGTCTGATTCACATCTACGTACTTCCAGGACACAGACTGTGCTCAAACATCTGTTAAGCAAATTAATTACACTTCTAAAATTCATCTTGCCAAAAAAAGTAAATATATTACATACTCATGAACCCCAATTCAGTTTTAAAATCTGCAGACCAGCTTACATACAAATCTATACTTGATTACAAATTAAAATATAGAAACTCTATACTGACTATACGATTGCTTAAGAAACTGAAGAAATGGAGGAAAAATTAAACAGGTTTCACTGAAATACACTGAAACCAATAATGGAATTGGTATCTTGTAACCTACTCTCCCCAGCTTTGCTTCATAATGTCAATCTGCTGGCTGCCTCTCCTCTTCTATAAACTCAGCAACTGAGATTCTCCAGAGCGCTGAAAGGCCGCAATGCAGTGGCAGTCTCCTCACCCTCCACTGGCCCCATTTTCATGCTCCGCAGGCTCCTGTGCTACTTCCTCAAAGCTCTACAGCTCCAGAATTTTCAACAGCTTAATCAAGCAGCAATTAGACTGCTGGAAACAGTTTTTTTCTGAGAACTGATTATTTGCTATCTCAAATGCAATAGGATTTCTATATCTCTTTGTTCACTGAGAAATAAAATATTTCATACAGAGCCTGGGATTTATTCTGTAAGAATAAATATTCTTAATATTGATCTGAGAAGTCTAGACAAATCCACAGCTATACAATGTAAAGTTAGAGATACAAGAAATAAAGGAAGAAGAAAATGGCAATAATTTCAAAGTACTGAATAATTCTGGTACAAAGAAAAAGTATCTTTTCTAAAATATGTACTTCCAAAGTTATAAAATATGAATGCTTTTTAAGCAATCAGTTCTAATTTCACAGAATCACAAAGATACCATAGAGTCCTGAATAGTTTTTAATTAGTTTTATACAAAATGCAATTAAATAAAAGATTATTATAGGGATCAGTTGTAAACACTGTATTTTTTAAATTACCTATATTATGTCGTATTGAGAGACAGGTCAGGTCATGTTGAAAATATCAGTATGTGGGCCACCGAAAAACACATAAAAAATCAGCTATGGACCATATTTCTTTTTAAATCAACTAGTGATTAAAAAAAAAAATCAACCCTGATACTTTCATAATTCAGAGAAAAGCACAAATACAATAAATAATCTCAAAGTATGTTTTATTTTGATGTGAAAATCATGACCATCAGAGAAAACAATAGGAAAAACAAAGAGAAAAAAGTGATTCAGTGACAAACAAGGAGAAAAAAGAGACAAGCTCCCAGACAAACTCTGAATCCTCCTCCTTCCTCTACCACATGTATACACACACGCAGGAATAAAAATAAAAGTAAATTATTTTCATGAAACAAGACCCCACTCTTTTTATCATCAGGACCTAAAAACATGTGTGCTACGTTACATAGATTTGCAGCAATGGACATAAAAACAAAACCATCTTTGGATGAAGTCATAGAGTCAATGGACAGTCAGGGACTCCCTGGTCCTGTTCTATATACTTTATATAATTGTACATTTCTTCTAACAGACTCAGCGGGTTTTAGTTCATTTATGTCAGATTCATGTAACATTTAATTAATCATAATATGTATATATACACATCTGGTCCTATCACTTCATGGGGAAACAGTATCAGACTTTATTTTGCCGGGGGGGGGGGGGCGTCCAAAATCACTGCAGATGGTGATTTCAGCCATGAAATTAAAAGACGCTTACTCCTTGAAAGGAAAGTTATGACCAACCTAGACAGCATATTAAAAAACAGAGACATTACTTTGCCAACAAAGGTCCGTCTAGTCAAGGCTATGATTTTTTCAGTGGTCATATATGGATGTGAGAGTTGGACTGTGAAGAAAGCTGAGTGCCAAAGAATTGATGCTTTTGAACTGTGGTGTTGGAGAAGACTCTTGAGAGTCCCTTGGACTGCAAGGAGATCCAACCAGTCCGTCCTAAAGGAGATCAGTCCTGGGTGTTCATTGGAAGGACTGATGCTGAAGCTGAAACTCCAGTACTGTGGCCACCTCATGAGAAGAGCTGACTCACTGGAAAGACCCTGATGCTGGGAGGGATTGGGGACAGGAGGAGAAGGGATGATAGAGGATGAGGTGTCTGGATGGCATCACCGACTCAATGGACTTGAGTTTGGGTAATGGACAGGGAGTTGGTGATGGACAAGGAGGCCTGGCGTGCTGCGATTCATGGCGTTGCAAAGAGTTGGACATGACTGAGCGAATGAACTGAACTGATATATACACACAAAATAGGGATGACAAAATATATATAAACGATGTAACATTTAAAAACCACTGAGCAGCTCTGACAAGGGAGCTTAAATGAATGGATAAACAGCAAAAGCATTGCGATGACTTCCCAAACACTAGATAAGATGGACACCTTCAAAAGGGAATCACCGTCAGACAAAAGCCGGTGCAGGAGCTGTGGGTTTGATTCCTGGGTCAGAAAGATGCCCTGGTGGAGGAAAAGGAGAATCCCATGGACAGAGGAACCTAATGGGCTAAAAAGTCCATGGGATCGCAAAGAGTCAGACACTACTGAAGCAGCACACACAGACACACACACACACTGTGGCCTCAGTCTTAAAAGTGTTATATCTAAATACGAATATACAAGAGACTACAAGAGCAACAAATTATGTACTAACAGAAGTTCTACTGTTATATAATAAAATATAATCAAATGAAGAAATATTTGAAGCTTTATATGACCCATTACAAATGTCAAAAGCAATCTTACCGGAGTGCAGAGTAGACACCCAAAGACAAAAATGAATAATCGGGATCATAGTACAAATATACAGATGATACACAGTATGGAAGAATGTCAATCACCCCCACAGCAATGATCTTCCCATCAAGCCAGTACTGCTGGTGAAAGGAGCCATAACCACAATCTGGTCCATTGGGGGAATTCTCTGTCTGTGAAAAAGTAGACATAGAAACAGCTTGTCATTTTTATCTTTATATTAAAAAATATTCATAATTAACTTTTTCTGTTTGTATTTACTCAGCTGAGTAACTCCTAAAATTTCCTTTTTTTTTTTGCCACTATCTTCTGACTCTCAGAAGAGTCATATCCTGCAAAACTTTTTAGTTGTAGAAACACTGATGTAACAAAACAACAGAGAAAAATCAACTTAGCATTTTTTTCAACTTATTTTTTTCTGTTCCATGCAAAAGCTGGGAAAGAAATGATGAATGAGAGAAAGATGGATAACATAAAAGTGAGGGCTAAGTGCAAACAGGAGAACTATCCTCAGCTGCCAGCCGGGCCTGGTCTGTGACCACTCTTGCATTCATAAGGCATATGAGCTCATAACTTTTTCTAGGTACAAGTTCCTGTGTAAGCACAAAGAGCTATGACATTTCTCCGTATTAGCCAAAGGATAGTCAAAATTATCCCCTTACCATTATTTTAATGTACCTATAATCCCACAGAAGAAAATGCCACCAATTTTTCTAGAGATTGCAAATATAACCATTTTCTGTAAATAGTTTATGATATTTCTCTTTTAAAAATTCAACATGAATTTACATGTAACTGTTATTAAATGAAAGCCATACAGTGAAAATTATGGAGCACCACAAGAAAATGCTTTGTCAGAAACCAAATAGATGTTAGAGATGAACAATTTAAGTGAACAAATATATTAACAAGAAAACTTGTGTAATATATTCACACACTCAAAGTCACAGAAAACGTGTATGGAAAAAGGCTAGAAGGGAATGAAGGAGAATGAAAAATGCAGGTTTGTTAACAATAAAACCAGAAAAAGACATTACAAGACAGGAAAACTATGTAACAGTATCTCATAAACATACAAGAAAAAATCTTCACAAAATATTAGCAAATCAAACCCAACAATGTATATAAAGATTTACACACTATGACAGAGTAGGATTAACTCCAAATATGCAAGGTTGGTTCAAATATTAGAGAATTTAAAAAAGAAAGGCAATTAATGTAATCCAACCATCAAAATAGGCTAAAAGAAAAGTATGATCATATTGATTAATAGAGAAAACACATCTGACAAAATCCAACACCCATTCATGACTAAAAGTTCTCAGCAAACTATGAATAGAAAAACCTCATCAACTTTGTAAAGAATATACACAAAAAAATCTACAGTTAACGTCATCCTCAATTGTAAGAAACTGGACCATCTCCCCCTAAAACAGAGAACAAGATGATGATATCCTCCTTCATTACTTCTATTCAACATCATACTGGAAATCTTAGTCAGTGTAGTAATATGAGAAAAGGAAATAAAAAGATAGGTTGATATGCAAGGCAACTGCTCCCCTATATACAAGCAGTAACTGTAATTTGAAATTAAAAACACAACACCGTTTACAAAACCACCAAAAGAACTTACACACCGAAGTATAAATCTAACAATATATTCAGAATCCATATGCAAAACACTATAAAACTATGACAAAAGGAATCAAAAAAGACATAAACAAATGGAAAATATTATATGTTCATTTGACTGAGATGTCCATTCTTCCCAAGTCAAGTCTCCAGACTGAATGCAATCTCAATCAAGACCCCAGCAACTTATTTTGTGAATACTGGCAAATTAATTCTAATGCTTATCTGGAAAGGAAAGAGTCACAATACCAACACAATACTGAAGAACAACAAAGTCTGAAGACTGACACCACTTGACATCAAGACTTACTATAAAGCCACAATAATCAAGCTTGTGTGATACTAGTGAGAACAAATGAAACAATAGAACAGAATACAAAATCCACATAAATACAGTCAACTGCCCCTTGACAAAGAAGCAAAGATAATTCAAGAGAAGAAGATCGGTCTGTACAACAAAAGGTACTGCATCAACTGGACATCCAGATGCAAAAAAAATGCAGTATCTAGTCACATACCTCACACCTTTCAAAAAAAAAAACTCACAATGGATCACAGACTATGTAAAATGTGAAACTTCTAGATGATAACGTAGGTAAAAATCTAGGAGACCCGGGGTATGGCGATGAGTTTTTAGATAAAATACCAAAAAGCACAATCCATGAAGGAAATAAATGTCAAGCTGGACATCACTAAAATTAAAAACCTCGAGTCTGTGAAATACATTGTAATGAGAATAAAAAGGCAAGCCACCGACTGGAGAAAATCTTGCAAAATATCTCAAAAAGAACTAGTATTCAAAAAAAAAAAAAAAGCACTCTTAAAATTCACCAATGAGAAAACAACTCAATTAAAAACCAGGCAAAATATCTAGTGAGACACTTCACCAAAGATGATGTACAGATGCCAAACATGAATACAAAAAGATATTCAAAAAATAAAAAGATGCTCAATATCATTTGTTGTTAAGAAACTGAAATTTAAAAAAAACAAAAAACAAAAAACAAAAAAAAAAAAACAGAGTATTACACAGCTATTAGAATAGCTGAAATCCAATAACCTGAATGTCAAATGCTAGTGAGAATGCAGAGTAACAGGAATTCTCATTCACTAAAGGTGGGAATGCAAAATGGTACGGCACTTTGATACAGACACTGGACATCCAGATGCAAAAAAAAGCAATATCTAGTCATAGGCCTTACATCTTTCAAAAAAAATGGATCACAGACTATGCAAAATGCAAAACTTCTAGATGATAATATGTTTGGTGGCCAAAGGCACAAAATGGAGAAACGTTAAGTATTTATTGCTAAGTGAATGAAATCAGTGTGAAAATGCGTCAGATTATATGATTTCAATTACATTCTATAAAAGGCAAAACTGTTGAGAAAGTAAAAGATCAGTGGTTGCCAAGAAATTGGGGGTGTGGGGAAGGATGAACAGATGTAACACAGGGGACTTAAAGGATGAAACTGTTCTATAGAATAGTGTAGTAGCGCAAACATGACATTATGCACTTGTCAAAAGTCACAGAATTTTACAACACGAAGGGTGAGCTTTAATATAAGCAAATTAAATGGCTGATTCCCGTTGCTACACAGCAGAAACTTTCCATGAGTCCATACTGATATAAATGATTGAATACACTAATACATGAGGAGGAAGACACCAATCTCCCATGCAGAATTACAAAGAGCTTATGCAGATACTCTGCCTAAAGTGAGGGAAGCATAATTCACTACTATGTCAGTGGGGGCTGCACACAGTGACTTCTTCCCCAAAAGCACAGTTTGGGAAAGGGGTGGGAGAGTAACTGTGCAAATAAAAGAACCTCCACCATGGTGCTAGCAATATCAGTGATTTCTAGAACTTTTAAGTACAATGCTGTACTTAAAATGGTGCTTGGACAGTAAACACATCTTTAACCTTTAAAGAGCTTCTACCAACTATAATAATAAATGTCAAACCCTGGTTTTAGCATTCACTGTCACATATGGCATCGCTCTTTTAAAAAATTATTACTGTTTCTCTAGAAACAGATACAGCTTGAAGAGCAGAAGAGGTAAGCAAACAGAAGTATTATACTAAAGGAAAACAGAAAGGATATTAATCTATTTTATCTGCAACACCTGAATTAATGCCAATCCTCTAAATTGTTATAGACTTGAGGCCTAATCACCTGTCTTAAAAATAGAATGTTCCAACTATGTAATAAAAAATAAACTCTTACATATCATAGAATTTGATGAAAACCATCTTTTAAATATAAACCCTGAGGCTCATAGGAATGAGCTCTCTGTCTTTAGAAACACTCGTGCAGGAGAGCAACCACCGCAGCGACACAGAGACAGAAACAAACCGTCAGCTCCGGACGGGGAGGGTGGAGGCCTGTCAAACGCAAGAAAACCTCCAAGGCAGAGCTAACTGGATGACTTTAAAATGAGTCTAAATCCTGCCATGAGTTCAGTTTAGTGTGTCATTCCAGGGCTCATTAAATCAAATGAGTGTGTTCGTTCACTCATTTAAAAACGTATTTATTAAGGAAATAGTTAGGTACGGACTCAATAAGCGCATTCTCAATAAATAAATAATCGATATATGCTGTTAGCCCTAAATATCAATAAGCCCCGCTATATGTTCTACTAGCCTGAAATCTTATTTTCAAACTGCAATTACCTTCTCAGTTTCCAAAGTTCATCACTTCTCTCATCTCCTGGATCTCCCACTGGTTCATTCTCCTATGAGTCCAGTCGTGACCAATTTGTCCTACCACAGGCATCTCAGTTCCACGTGAGAGTTAGGTATCTTCCCTATCTGCCAAGCACTGCGTATAGATAGGGGCTGTTTTATAATCACTTAGCCAAAAACTACCTACTCTGACTCCCATCACATCACCTGAGGAAACCGGAAATCTAAGAGTCAACTAACCAATAAACTGGTCATAAAACCACGGAGTTATTACATGACACACAAGCTGGCCTCTGAGCCCCTAAGTCAATGCTAAACAAGAAAACCAGCTACTTTTAAATGCTTTTAAATGAGCTCACTTCTCAAATATCCTTCATGTATCCAAGCTGGTAAACAAAGCAGCATGAAATACAAAGTGCTTCAATGCAGGGTTAAAAAAATTTTTTTTTCTTAAAATCTGCTTTGCTGTATTCCTTTTCTTTCCATCATGCTTCTGACAATTAAAAACATGAGTGATTTCCTTTTCCCCTCATGGGGTCTTCACTGACCTAATTTTTAAAAACATTTCAAAAACGGAACACACTCCAAATAAAGACAGATACGAAGCTACTTTTCTAAAACTATATCTGAGACGTCAGCACTACTGTTAACAATGATCTACTAGTCTCAACTTGCTAAGTTAATCAATACTTTCAAGCTTTTCAACAAGTACTTGGCAGCTGAAAAAATGGATTGGAAGTGAACCTGAAATATTGATTCCCTCAGCCCTCTTTGTAGCTGGAACAGCCAGAGACCCCAGATCACTCACTTCTGGCTGGGGAAGTCTGAAAAATAGCAGTGTCCAACACCATACACGGAGCTGATCTAACTAACATACTTGATGTCTGTCTCTGCACACATACATGTGTTGAATCAGCTACTTTTAAACACTTTTAAATAAACTTGCTTCTCAAATATGCCTCATTTATCCAGGTCAGTAAACAAAGCAGCATGAAAAACAAAATGTTCCAATGCATGGTTGAAGAAAAATTTTTTCAAATATGCTTTGCTATACTCCTTCTATTATTCTACTTGACATAAAACTGCCGTAATAGAATTTCTTTCCCTCAAACACAACCCTTTAATTCAAATTAAGTAACACTTTAAAACATGGAAAGCGCACAAGGAGTTGAGGGACAGAGTGAAGGAGATAAGAACAGAAAGAACAATACTTAGATCTGTGAAATCAGAAATAGGCAGAACGCTTGGACTTGATCTCCAATCTTTCAACAATATCCTTAAAACCCAGACTCACTGAATTTGATCAAGCCACAGGCTTCACCATGCTGTGACTTGGACACTTATTAATTACAAGTGTGTTAATAAGCTGAGTTCAGTTCAGTTACTCAGTCGTGTCCGACTCTGCGATCCCATGGACTGCAGCACGCCAGGATACCCTGTCCATCACCAATTCCGGGAGTTCACTCAAACTCATGTCCATTGAGTCGGTGATGCCATCCAGCCACCTCATCCTCTGTCGTCCCCTTCTCGTGTCCTCAATCTTTCCTAGCATCACGGTCTTTTCAAATGAATCAGCCCTTCACATCAGGTGGCCAAAGTACTGGAGTTTCAGGTTCAGCCATCAGTCCTTTCAATAAACACCCAGGACAGATCTCCTTTGGGATGGACTGGTTGGATCTCCTTGCAGTCCAAGGGACTCTCAAGAGTCTTCTCCAACACCACAGTTCAAAACCATCAATTCGTCGGCACTCAGCTTTCTTCACAGTCCAACTCTCACATCCATACATAGCCTTGACTAGATGGACCTTTGTTGGCAAAGTAATGTCTCTGCTTTTTAATATGCTGTCTAGGTTGGTCATAACTTTCCCTCCAAGGAGTAAGAGTCTTTAATTCCATGGCTGCAATCACCATCTGCAGTGATTTGGGAGCTCCAAAAAAATAAAGTCTGACACTGTTTCCCCATTATTTCCCATGAAGTGATGGGACTGGATGCCATGATCTTTGTTTTCTAATGCTGAGCTCTAAGTCAACTTTTTAATTTTCCTCTTTCACTTTTATCAAGAGGCTCTTTAGTTCCTCTTCACTTTCTGACATAAGGGTGGTGTCATCTCCATATCTGAGGTTACTGATATTCCTCCCAACAATCTTGATTCTAGCTTGTGCTTCTTCCAGCACAGCGTTTCTCATGATGTACTCTGCATATAAATTAAATAAGCAGGGTGACAATATACAGCCTTGATGTACTCCTTTTCCTATTTGGAACCAGTCTGTTGTTCCATGTCCAGTTCTAACTGTTTTTCCTGACCTGCATATAGGCTTCTCAAGAGGCAGGTCAGGTGGTCTGGTATTCCCATCTCTTTCAGAATTTTCCACAGTTTGTTGTGATCCACACAGTCAAAGGTTTTGGCACAGTCAATAAAGCAGAAATAGACGTTCTTCTGGAACTCTTTTGCTTTTTCGATAATTCAGCGGATGCTGGCAATTTAAACTCTGGTTCCTCTGCCTTTTTTAAAACCTCCTGGAACATCTGAAAGTTCACGGTTCACGTATTGCTGAATTCTGGCTTGGAGAATTTTGAGTATTACTTTGCTAGCGTGTGAGATGGGTGCAATTGTGCACTCTTGACCTTGGACACAAGATATCTCCTCTCGGCCACTCCAGCACCACGCCGCACAGCCGTGTTAATGAGTAGCAACTAGAAACCATCTTTATCGTAAATTTAAACCATCAGCTAACATAGGTTGGTTACCTTTACCTTCACTAGGTTACAAAGAGCCAAATCATCCTGTCCCTTCCATTAACTCCCCAAGGGGTTCAGACCCCAGTATTAGATAGGCCTCCCAAGTCACTGATTGGTCTCTACTGAGTGTTTTGAGAATTTTACTTCAATTCTTTGGGTCACTACACTTCTTTAACCCCATACTTAGTTAAGGCCTTTTAATGGTTAATACTCTTAAATAAAACACAGCAGATGAGATGTTGGCAGATCGTGCAGGAAAATACACTATTTACAAAAGGGAAAGGAATAGCAGTGCTGCCTCAATGAGATAGCATCATGAACTCGGCAACGGTCAAACTGCTCAGCCTCAAAACCCCTTTACACTGACAAAACTGAGGACCCCAGAGAACTTTTACTTATTGAACTGTGTCTGTATACACTTACTGTATTAAAGACCAAAATATGTTCCAAAAATATGTTCCTATTAATTCACTTAAAACAACAATAAATCCAATACATGTTAGTTAACCATCCTTTAAGAATTATTTTCCAAAACCAAACAAAATCTGGTCCGGGGACTGGCCCTGCTGAACACTTCTGCACTCCTGAGCAGCTGCGGGTGCGCTCAGTCACGGCCAGCTCTTCGCATCCCCACTAACCGTAGCCCAGCAGGCTCCTCTGTTCATGGAATTCTCCCATAGTACTGGAGTGGGTTGCCATTTCCTCCTCCAGGGGGTCTTCCTGACCCAGGGACCAAACCCACATCTCCTGCACTGGCAGGCAGATTCTTCCCACTGAGCCACCAGGAAAGCCCGCATTCCTACTTTTCAAATGTACATGGAGAGGAGTCTATAGACTGCACACAGAAAGGAAGCAGGCCACAGTGACTGACTCCAGGATTCATAGTCAAGATACCGGAATTACCGGAATTTGAGCCCTAACTCCCCGCACTATACAGTTTCTGAATATTTTATCTTAGCAAGACAATAACTTCTTTGAAAAGTATCCATTTCTGCATTATAAAACAGGAATACTACTAAGCACCTTCAAAGGTAGCTGTGAGAAATAAATGACAAGGCACAAACACTCTGCAGACTGAGCAAATTTAAGTATGTTTTGGTTTCAGCGTTAAGAAGGCTGAATAACACATCCTAAAAGATTATGTCTAAGAAATTACATCAGTAGCTCATTGAATAGCAAACTTATACAAGCTAACAGAACCTATCTTCAACTTCCTTACAAATAGCTCAGTAATGTGATTAGCAATATGCAATAGTTTATCTTTCTCATGCTCCCAGTTTATCACAGTTTCAAAGAAGTGAAAGAATAAGCAAAGTTATTTTTAGCAGTTCCTCAATTTCAAGAATTCAGCTGATAACAGGAAAAATACAATAAAGCTAACAGCTAGCTATACAAAAGAAAAAACACGACTTAAATGTTGGGGAGGATTGTATGGCTTCCGTGATTAATGAGCTATGCAGTACAATACCAAAGGTGCTCTGTAGAAACGACATCAGTATTAATGGGCAAATTCAGGCTTTTGGCTAAATGGTTCCCAAAATGCGTGTATATTTACGCTGATAAAGTACACCTGTCTCCTTATCCACCTGCTTCGATGTGCCTCAGTTATGTTGAAAACAGACACTGTTACAACTTAAAGAAACAAGCACATGAGAAGTCATACTCATGTGCACTAGAAACAGCACTGGGACGACTGACTCAGGGGTTCAAAGACCGGAAGAGTGGAAGTCTTCAGGGGCTACGCAAGGGCAGGACCTGTGTTCTCCTCCCTGCCAAAACATCCAAAAGTAACCTGTTCACATACAGATCTGTGATCTGCCAACTGATGTCCTGAATTTTTTAAACAATAGTTTACTGAGGCTTCCTAAGGTAAGCATTTTAAGCAGCTGATTAAAAGTGCACTGCTTGAAAATAACAGTAATGCTGAAGAAGCTGAAGTTGAACGGTTCTATGAAGACCTACAAGACCTTTTAGAACTAACACCCAAAAAAGATGTCCTTTTCATTATAGGGGACTGGAATGCAAAAGTAAAAGTCAAGAAATACTTGGAATAACTGGCAAATTTGGCCTTGGAGTACAGAATAAAGCAGGGCAAAGGCTAACAGAGTCTTGCCAAGAGACTGTACTGCTCATAGCAAACACCCTCTTCCAACAACACAAGAGAAGACTCTACACATGGACATCACCAGATGGTCAACACCGAAATCAGACTGATTATATTCTTTGCAGCCAAAGATGGAGAAGCTCTATACAGTCAACAAAAACAACCAGGAGCTGACTGTGGCTCAGATCATAAACTCCTTATTGCCAAATTCAGATTTAAATTAAAGACAGAAGGGAGACCCATTAGACCACTCAGGTATGACCTAAATCAAATCCCTTATGATTATACAGTAGAAATAGATTTAAGGGACTAGATCTGATAGAGTGCCTGATGAACTATGGACTGAGGTTCGTGACACTGTAAAGGAGACAGAGATCAAGACCATCTCCGTGGAAAAGAAATGCAAAAAAGCAAAATAGCTGTCAGGTGAAGCCTTACAAATAGCTGTGAAAAGAAGAGAAGCGAAAAGCAAAGGAGAAAAGGAAAGACATTCCCATTTGAATGCAGAGTTCCAAAGAATAGAGAGGAGAGATAAGAGAGCCTTTCTCAGCAATCAACACAAAGAAATAGAGGAAAACAACAGAATGGGAAAGACTAGAAATCTCTTCAAGAAAAGTAGAGCA
>SJYC01085832.1:0-50145 GCA_006408675.1 Madoqua kirkii | reverse complement strand
CTTACTGTTTTGTTTTAAATTGAAGGGGATTTTAAACTATATCTTAAAGTCAAGATGTGATTCAAAGGGCCAGCCAAAAAATTTATGATACTTGAAAAATAATGTTATTTCAATCTGCACTTATCTAACTTCTGATACAATCAGGAAATAATTTAATATGTTCTTGTCATTAATAAATAACAGGTTGTAACTAGAATATACTGAACCACAATCAATTTATTTTGTTGTCTTATCAAATAGAAAGGAGAGTGAAAAATAGAGCTCTCCAACTTGTCTGGTAAGATAACTGTCTTTCCAACTAGCAGCTTCAATTAATTTGGTACACTGGCCCCATGGAATTGTGCTCACATTGACTAGCTCATTACTTTTCTCAGAAATCAGTTTATTTGAAATATAAAGCAAAAAAGAAGGAAAAACAGTGAAGTTGTGTTTGTGTGCTTTTTCACTTGATAAACAAGATATTTTTCAGTGTAAATTCTTCACAATACAAATACATCTCTGTCACCTTCATTTACTTTTGCACACTCATATTATTAATTTATATACATTTTCTTAAAATCTTGATATTTTCTAGACCAGATTTATCAAAGTTAGGAACGCAGGACTTCCTGTTTTGTTAAAACATACATATTTTTAAAACCTGGGACGAAAGATAATTGATGCTGTGTCAAAGTGATTATTAATAATTCTCTAATTTTTAAACAAAATGTCATCACTATTTGTATTTGTTTCTGTGTAGAATTGTAAAATGGCATAAGATAAAGTCAGTGACCACTTAGCTCTTTCAACTTGACTGTGTTTGTCTTGAAAAATTTTCCATTCTGAGGGAGACTGCCTTTTTCATTATACTATACAGTGCACAGTGTTTAACAATATTCATAGAATATGTAAAAAATGCCTTTGTCAAGCAAGTGATAAAAATGCTGTTTACATATATTTCATTTACAAAGGAACCAGGGCTCAAGAAGTAGAACAACAGAATAGGAATTCCTCCTTAGAGCTCGTCCTTTGAAAACATTAGTTATGACTTCCCTTGATGTGTTCGGTGCTTCCTCAGTCAGATAAAGTGTTCCGTCCTCAGTGAAGTCAAGGACTGATTGAATAGTTCTCTGTAACAATAGTCTTCTTAAGTTACCTCTTTGTAAACTGGAGCTATGAATAATTTAAGTTCCTCCGCAGATCACAATAACTCTTTAACAATAAACAATGTCTCACATATCATTCCACACATATACATCTGCATGGAAATACTAAGAGGAACGTGTTTCTCAAACTCTTTACAGATTCAGCTCACATTCTACTTGGAAAAATTTAATGAGACCACATCTTACAAATAACAAATAACTTCTGAAAAACGATGGTGTTCTAGCTTTTTATCTAGAGAGAATCTTCCTATATGGATTTTTCTTAAAGCTATTCCAGGAGCTGTCTCAATATGTTTTTTAGAAAATATGTCAATTTTATTGCATTGTAGTAAAAATAGTTTTAAATGGATTTAAATGTGACTACAGTGGAAGAGGTTTACATGAATGTTCCTTGCTCTGCTAACTAAAGATACAGGTTAAAATTTCAAAGTTTAAATGTGAATGTTTAAAACTAAATCAATTAAGTGGATCAAGATGAATGAAATAGGTAAATTTCTTAAAGATGTTAGAAAAGAAAGTGAAGTTGCTCAGTCATGTCTGACTCTTTGAAACCCTGTGTACTGTAGTTACCAGGCTCCTCTGTCCATGGGATTCAGGCAAGAATCTGGAGTGGGTTGCCATTTTAAATGTATATTTTTGTCATAGCATTTGCTCTTCCCCTTTACTTTTCTTTAGACTTCCAGGGAATTTATTTTCTTTTCCATATAACTCATTGTCAGGTATAGTTCCAGACGAGGCAATGAAGAAAGGATGATGACCTCAATGGAGACAGGTTACCTTTATTCAGGCAGGGAGGGGTGACAGTCGGTCTAATGACCAGGCTGAGCCCATGTGGGATCAGGGAGGGTTCATATTTAAGGGGAGGTTTTGCAGAAGTCATACGGGAAGATTTAATTAGGCGGATGAACAGGGGTGGGGGTCCTGGGCTGACGCCATCTGCCTGGAGCATCGGAGTGGGGCTTAAAGTTCAGTTGTCATCCCTGAAGACAGGTGGTTCAGCAAGGGCCCTTGAGGTCATTATCTTCTCTTTCCAGGCCCTAGGCCTTTGAGATCTTTATCTTCTTTTCTAAGCCTGAGGACTCCTTCACTCATCTTATTAATCTTTAATTCTTTTCCAATGTTTGTATAGAGTATGCAGATTCTGGATGTTGAGCTTAAAAATAATATTTTAATTAATTGTGCTGGATAATGTAGGTATCTACAGTCTCCACCCTACTCCTACATTTCACTTGTATCTTTTCAACAAAGGTAGCTCTCTCTCTACTAAGGAAAGTTTGTGTCAGCTGTTGAAAAGATAATGTGCTCTCCATGATATATTCTAATATTTTAAACTATTAACGCAGCAATAGCATTCATCTCTTATGTAAATCTTTAAATCTGTCTCTGATTCTATTCAGAATTCTAGAATTTGAATTATTAGGCTAATAGCATGCAAAAATATGTGCAAGCCTCTTCAGAAAAGTTGAACCAATTTGCACTACCAGTAGCAGAGGTGGAATATATCTGTTGCTAACCCTGATTAACACTGGTTAAGGCAGAGGAACCAGAGATTAAATTGCCAACATCACCTGGATCATTGAAAAAGCAAGAGTTCCAGAAAAACATCTATTTCTGCTTTATTGACTATGCCAAAGCCTTTGACTGTGGATCACAATAAACTGTGGAAAATTCTGAAAGAGATGGGAATACCAGACCACCTGACCTGCCTCTTGAGAAACCTGTATGCAGGTCAGGAAGCAACAGTTAGAACTGGACACGGAACAACAGACTGGTTCCAAATAGGAAAAGGAGTACATCAACACTAGATATTGTCACCCTGCTTGTTTAACTTATACACAGAGTACATCATGAGAAATGCTGTGCTGAAAGAAGCACAAGCTGGAATCAAGATTGCCAAGAGAAATATCAGTAACCTCAGATATGCAGATGACACCACCCTTATGGCAGAAAGTGAAGAGGAACTAAAAAGCCTCTTGATGAAAGTGAAAGAGAGTGAAAAAGTTGGCTCAGAGCTCAACATTCAGAAAACGAAGATCATGGCATCCGGTCCCATCACTTCATGGGAAATAGATGGGGAAATAGTGGAAACAGGGTCAGACTTTATTTTTTTGGGCTCCAAAATCACTACAGATAGTGATTGCAGCCTTGAAATTAAAAGATGCTTACTCCTTGGAAGGAAAGTTATGGCCAACCTAGATAGCATATTCAAAAGCTGAGACATTACTTTGCCAACAAAGGTCCATCTAGTCAAGGCTATGGTTTCTCCAGTGGTCATGTATGGATGTGAGAGTTGGACTGTGAAGAAAGCTAAGCACCAAAGAATTGATGGTTTTGAACTGTGGTGTTGGAGAAGACTCTTGAGAGTCCCTTGGACTGCAAGGAGATCCAACCAGTCCATCCTAAAGGAGATCTGTCCTGGGTGTTCACTGGAAGGACTTATACTAAAGCTGAAATTCCAATACTCTGACTACCTCATGCGAAAAGTTGATACATTGGAAAAGACCCCATGCTGGGAGGGATTGAGGGCAGGAGCAGAAGGGGATGACAGAGGATGAGATGGCTGGATGGCATCACCAACTCGATGGACATGAGTTTGAGTAGACTCTGGGTATTGGTGATGGACAAGGAAGACTGGTGTGTTGTGATTCACGGGGTCGCAAAGAGTCAAACACGGATGAGCCACTGAACTGAACTGCTTGAAAATAACTTATTCCTACAACTGTTTTGTTTTTTGTTAACAGTTCAGAAACACTACAAAAACTCTTCAGGTTCATTTTAAGAACAGAAACTCATTAAGATATTCATATGGCCAAAAAGCACATGAAATACAAATCAAAACTACAATGAGGTATCACTTCACATTGGTCAGAATGACCATCATCAAAAAAGTCTACCAAAAATAGAAAAATCTACAAACAATAAATGCTGGAGAGGACGTGAAGAAAAGGTAACCCTCCTACACTGCTGGCAGGAATGTAAACTAGTACAACCATTTACAGAGAACAGTACAGAGGTTCCTTAAGAAAACTAAAAATAGAGCTGCCATATGATCCTGCAATCCCACTTCTGGATATATACTCAGAGAAAACCAGTAATTTAAAGAGATGTGTGCACCCCAAAGTTCACTGCTACACTATTTACAACAGCTAGGACATGGAAGCAACTTTAATGTCCATCAAGAGAGGAATGGATTAAAAAAAAAAAAAAGTGGTACATATACACAATGGAATATTACTCAGCCATAAAAAAAGAATGAAATAATTTCATTTACAGCAACCTGGATGATCTAGAGACTGTCATACTGAGTGAAGTAAGTCAGAGAAAAAAGCATCATGATATCACTTATATGTGGAATATTAAAAAAAATGTTTCAAATGAACTTATTTAAAGAACAGAAATAGAGTCACAGATGTAGAAAAACTTATGGTTACCTGGGAGAGGGATAAACTGGGAGACTGAAATATTTCAATAGAATTAAAAAACAAGAAAGAAACTTAAAGGTGTGCTAAACCAGTATGACATCAAAATTTACATAATTTCTTAAAAAGACCCAAATATGGAATTTAAAAATTGGAAATAATATAGTCTATAAATAAGAAACTAAAAATAATAAATTTAACTTGGAAAATGCAAACAGAGTACTCATGATTAATATATTACACAGCTTTGCATAGCAATTTCAAACTGAATGCAACCAATTCTTAATTTTCTGGAGACAATCAGTACACTACAGACGGCTACCCAAACTAACACACTTCCCACTTCACAGCTGCACCGTAAGCAGATATGATGACAGTCTACCCGGAAAAAAGACTCCAACCCTAATGACCAAACTATTTGAAATTAAGATATTTTAATAAACAGTCCTGAGAAAATATGTGGTGGCTGGACATGCAGTTCCCACCAAGGAACATTCCATTAGAACAGATCTGCTTTCAAAGAGTTTTTGTTCCCTGGGCAAAATCCCCCCTGCTGAAAAGACAACTATAGCCTTGAAATAGTTGGGAATATTATCAATAGTTAACCAATACACCTTATAATCTCTACCAGCAAAAAAAAAATTGTTTGCATTTTGAAGTTACCTTACCTTTTTCTTAGCTGATTCTGACAGTTAACACAAATTAAAACTATTCTGATTCGATATTACATTAGACATCAATGTTTCACGTTCATGTGTGTGTGCTATCATGTCCAACTCTTTGTGACCCCATGGACGTAGCTCACCAGGCTCTCTGTCCATGGGATTCCAGCCAAGAATACTGGAGTGGGTTGCCATTTCCCCATTTCCTTCTCCAGGTGATCTTCCTGACTCAGGGAGCAAACCCACGAATCCTGCTTGGCAGGTGGGTTCTTTACAACCGAGCCACCAAGGAAGCCATCAATGTTTTATAGCCCATTTTATATTCTAGGAGCCAAATTTATTGATATTAACCTTTAAAGTATGAAATTATCTTACATATGTTTAACAAATAGTGCTAACTCTATACAACTTAGCAACTGAAGAACAACTCTGTAACAGGGCTGCACCAAAAATTTTAGTCTATGCAAGCTTATTCTAAGCTGGTTATTTCCAATTATCACCTATATTTCAAGCCAAAGACAACCAAGTTTAAATGATCCTTAAAAAAAAAAAAGAATAGTTCATGTAACAGTCTTTGTTATTCTACTTTAAGAAACATTTTCTCTATTCACAAAGGAAATACATAAAAGTAAATCTTACTAATATAAATGACATCATTTTTGTAGCTTGCAGATTAGAAAGAACTCATTCAGTCTTCCTATTCACACAACTCTTTTAGGATATAGTATACTACTTTATGATAGGTGAGCATCTAAAGGCCTTAATTTCACCAGAATCCCTGAGTCCGTGAAGATTATCTATTCTTTAGAGAGGAACATACTCTTTATATCATCTTCCTCAATTTCTGGTGGTCATCTCAATAAAAAATACTCAGTAGCATCTAACCTAAAAATTTTATTCAGCACATATTAAATCAGACCATGACACTGATAGCATAACAACTTCTATTCATTTCTAAACTGGGGAGAATGAGCCAGATTAAAATAAAACCATAAAATACACTAATCATGGTAATTCATATAAAGAACCATTATGCAGTAATTTTAAAATGTTTAGTGAGATTTTTAATAACATTATAAACATTTCTCCAAATTAAGTAAAAAAAAAAGTAAAATGAGATATGATTCCAAGCACATGAAAAATTTCTGTAGGACACACACAAAAACTTTTAAAGATGGGAAAAAAATCTGATATTGTCGGTACAGAGTTTATAAGTGATTTTTTCTTATTCTTTTATCTTCATATTTTTTAAAGTCTTATTTTTAATAACATATATTAATATAGAATCAAAAAAGTTTTAAAAATCCAAGGTTGAAGAATTACCAGCAAGTGTTAAATAGGTGGTTAATAGAGGGTTATTGAGATTACCACCAGAAATTGAGGTAGATGATATAAAGGTGAAATTTGACAAACGTCAAAGAAAATACTAGGTGTTCTTTCACTGCAGTTCTGGGCTTGATTGTCTATTAGTTAAATTATTTTTCAATTTGGTTGGAGTAGAGGTTAACTTATAGACTTTTGTCTAGTGGAACAAATAACCCAAAAGTTTACCGTTTAATGCCTTGTAAGACAATAACCAGTTGTATTTATCTAACACAGCAATCTCATCTCAATCTTTTATTGAACTGTTTGCAGATATGTATCAGATATATATATACATATATATATATACACATATATATATATATACACATATATATATATATACACATATATATTTTTTCATAAATGCTCCTGGGATCAATTCTAATGTCTTAAATGGTTCCTGCATTAATTAATGAGTCAAATTAAAATTTGATGTGTGTTCATGCCCTACTGCATTAAGATCGTGAGTTCAGCTTTTGGAAAATTATAGTTTAACAGTTTTGGAGGCCATCCACCAAGAAGCTCAAGTGAACTAATTCACCCGATGGAACTAAGTAATATTTTAAGTGATCTCACAGTGCCTTACACCTAACATGCCTTTTCTTGACTCCGAAAGAGATTCTTGTGCAGCAAGAGTTCGATCTAACTTTACTCTGTTTCTCTTTTTCTCTCTACTAAGCCTGTGTTTCTGTCTTATGACTAGTAAGTTATCCCCATTACTGGCAGCAATGGCTGACTTTGGTTCATAGTCCCTGTTGGGATGGATGATGGAGATCTATTCTCTACTGGATGAGAGAAGACAGAGAATCTGGTTTGTTGGTTTTTGTGTATTTGTAAGTTCAATCAGTTAAAGAGAACAACTCTTTGAGTACTCAACCAATGAGTTTCTGTATTTATTTTTAACCCTGAGGCTGAAGTTGCAGAACTGAAGCTAAAAGCTCTCTATATGTTTTGAATCTATAAATCAGAAAAGCTGTTTCTTCTTCTTGCACATAGAACATTTTCCTATATCCAGAGAGTATTAATAAACCCTACAGTTGCATCTCTTAGTTAGAGGAGCTCTGTAAACTTGACTGGATTATTTTACTTAGCATCATGTCCTCCAGGTCTGTCCACAGTGCAGCATGTGCCAGAATTTCCTCCCTTTTTAGGGATAAATAATATTTTACTCCTGTGTACTTATCATATTTTGTTTATACTTTCATCTGTCCATAGACACATGGGCTGCTTATACTTTTTGGCTGTTATGAATAATGCTTCTATGAACATTGATATACAATAACTATTTGAGTCCCTACTTTCAATTTTTTTGTGTATGTAACCAGAAGAGGACTAGCTAGATAACACAGTAATTCTGTTTTTAATTCTTTGAGGAACCATCATACTGGTCGCCATAGAGGCTGTACCATTTTACATGCCCACCAGCAATGCACAAGGGTTCCAATTTCTCCATATCCTGCCCATATTTATTATTGTCTGGTTTTTTGATAACTGCCATCCTACTAGGTATGAAGGTGATATGTCTTTGTGGTTTTGATTTGCTTTTCTCTAACGATTGTTAATGTTGAACAACTGATATTATTTTTATGTTTTGTGCTGGCTTAATTTCTAAGATACTTATATAATTTTAAAATGTGGATTAATATAAATCAACAAATTTAATGAACAACCTTTGTATGCCTTAGCAGTTTCTAAGCAAGAACAAACACTAAATCAATGAGCATAATTTTAAGTTCATATACTTTTATTTCGTAGGTCCATCTAGTCAAAGTTATGGTTTTTCCAGCAGTCGTGTAAGAATATAAGAGTTGAACCATAAAGAAGGCTGAGCGTCAAAGAATTGATGGTTTTGAACTGTGGTACTGGAGACAACTCTTGAGAGTCCCTTGGACTACAAGGAAATCAAACCAGTCAATCCTAAAGGGACTCAATCCTGAATATTCACTGGAAGGACTGATGCTGAATGAAGCGCCAATACTTGGGTCACCTGATGCCATGGGCCAATTCATTAGAAAAACACCCTGATGCTGGGAAAGAATGAAAGCAGGAGGAGAAGGGGACAACAGAGGAGGAGATGGCTGGATGGCATCACCAACTCAATGGACATGAGTTTGAGCAAGCTCCAGGATGGTGAAGGACAGAGTCCATGGGGTCCCAAAGAGTTGGACAAGACTGAGTGACTGACCAACAATTGCTATAGAATGGTCCTATCTTTGGGTCATGTCAGTAAACATCTTCATCTATGCCACAAAAGGGATGTGTAAGAAAACTGTGATATTTATATTTCTGCCCTCAGTCTTCTATAATGCTCACCTAGAATAGGTAATTCTCAATTTCCTACCTCCCAAGTCCTCTCTACAAAATGGAAGTTATCACTTTATTAAAAACATAATGAACATGTATAGTTGAGACCATAATAAGGATGAAAATAAGAGAAATAACATCTGTTTATGCAAGGTAAGAATTTTTTTACAGGAAGAAAAAAAAACAGGTGGAGCTGTTCTAAGCAAAATGTCAACTTGCTTCAGGGCACAAAAAGCACAGTGGCAGTGCAAGTCCCAACCTGAAGGACTGGAGCAAGCTGTCGCTTGCAGGAAGCTTCTCTTATTTTCCCGGTTTAAAACACCCAAGCCTTAAAGGAAGCTATAAAACATGTTAAAATGTTAGCTAACTTTACTCACTTTTGAAGGACGTCATCATCTGGGATACTCTTCCTAAGTTTCCAAGTGAAAAAGTGAGGGTCAAGGAGCTTAAGAGACTTGCCCAGGGTCACACAGCCAACTTAGGAGAACACTAAGAAGGACCTGGAATTCCCAACTTTGAGTTCAGTGTTTTTCTCAGTGGACACGGCGTATGTGGTACACCACATTAAAACACAATCAAAATATATTAACATGTTCTGTTCAAAATAATGAGTGGAGATACTTCAGCAACTTACTAAACCAAAATATGAGTCAAGAAATATATTTCTTGATGACAGAAATCTTAGGAACTAACAAGCTTCAAAGAAAGCAAAAAAAGTTTCCCCTAACATTTACAATTTCAAACTAGGAACACTGTAATTACCAAAATTTGAACTTTAAACATAGGAAACTGAGAAAAGATTTACAGCAAATGCTTTTAATAAATATGACAGAAGTAAAAAAGGAATTTATTTCTTTATTTTTACTGCAGAGCAAACAGATAAAAATGTGAATATATTGATTAGTTTGACATTTCCTTATATTTATACTTTCCTTTACATTTTCATGGACAGAGGAGCCTGGTAGGCTACAGTCCATGGGGGTCGCAAAGAGTCGGACATGACTGAGAGACTTCACTTTTACATTTTCGGCCCTCATCATCAAACAAAAAGACATTTATGAGGCACTATCGAAATGTTCAAAAGGAAAAGTAACAGGATCCCAAACTTCTCAGTTCTACATATCTGTCGGTATTTATTGAGCACTACAACACACACACGAGAAACAAGAGTGACTGTCCCAGTGTGAGCACTTACTTAAAGCCTTAAAGGAAGCTATAAAACATGTTAAAATGTTAGCTAACTTTACTCACTTTTGAAGGACGTCATCATCTGGGATACTCTTCCTAAGTTTCCAAGTGAAAAAGTGAGGGTCAAGGAGCTTAAGAGACTTGCCCAGGGTCACACAGCCAACTTAGGAGAACACTAAGAAGGACCTGGAATTCCCAACTTTGAGTTCAGTGTTTTTCTCAGTGGACACGGCGTATGTGGTACACCACATTAAAACACAATCAAAATATATTAACATGTTCTGTTCAAAATAATGAGTGGAGATACTTCAGCAACTTACTAAACCAAAATATGAGTCAAGAAATATATTTCTTGATGACAGAAATCTTAGGAACTAACAAGCTTCAAAGAAAGCAAAAAAAGTTTCCCCTAACATTTACAATTTCAAACTAGGAACACTGTAATTACCAAAATTTGAACTTTAAACATAGGAAACTGAGAAAAGATTTACAGCAAATGCTTTTAATAAATATGACAGAAGTAAAAAAGGAATTTATTTCTTTATTTTTACTGCAGAGCAAACAGATAAAAATGTGAATATATTGATTAGTTTGACATTTCCTTATATTTATACTTTCCTTTACATTTTCATGGACAGAGGAGCCTGGTAGGCTACAGTCCATGGGGGTCGCAAAGAGTCGGACATGACTGAGAGACTTCACTTTTACATTTTCGGCCCTCATCATCAAACAAAAAGACATTTATGAGGCACTATCGAAATGTTCAAAAGGAAAAGTAACAGGATCCCAAACTTCTCAGTTCTACATATCTGTCGGTATTTATTGAGCACTACAACACACACACGAGAAACAAGAGTGACTGTCCCAGTGTGAGCACTTACTTAACGTCAGCTCAATTTGAGACTCCTGCTTTTCCAATGTTTCTTACAGAAGAAAAAACATCCCATGGCGACAACCCAAACGGGTCTTTTTATTTAGAATTCAATGACTACCAACATCAAACAAGACTGACATCCCCATGGAAACTAATCCACGCCAGGATTTACCATTCAAACATTTTCTGAAGCATTCATGCACATCTAATAGGTAATGAAAATCGTCAAGGCAGATCACCTTAAGTGTAAGCACAACTGAAGATGCTCAGAGTAATGATGAATACCACTAATTGCTAAAGGAAGGCCTGCCTGGCAACAAGATATCTTGAAGGAACTTAGATGCCTAAACTAATTGACGTCCCATACAGAAAAATTTGCAACAAGGAAACTTAGCAGCATTTTTCTATTTGATGTTTGGTTTTCCATTCAGTGTGCTTTCTTTTATTCTCTGAATCAATTTTCATTTTTTTTCACATGAGATCAGTTTCTGGGCAAAGACTTTCAGTGGATATAATTTCACTGAGAAATATAGTTTCAGCTTCTACTGATTCAACTATGATGTAACATTCAGAGCCTAACTAGGAATAAGTTCATTTCTGAATTCAACCCAAATCTGCTGAGTACCACTGTAAGCCCAGGGAATACTGTTCTGACTACCACATGGATGTTCAAGCACTACTGCAGAAAACTGAGAGCAAGGAATGATGTCTTCAGTTCAATCGGATCTTTGTCAGCAGCCCTACCCCAAAAAGAACTGCCAACAGTCCTCAGACTCAAATGAAAGGGAGAGCAATCAATTACAATCCAAATGATTTGGGGGATTTGGCTTCAGAATTCTAACTGTTGCTTCAGCCAACACACCCTTGCCTATTCAGCCTCTGATTCTAAGCATAGCGTTCAGCCCCTGGAAACTCCGAGACTGTTTCCCAACCTAGGTAACTAGAAAAGCAGTGGTCTTCACTCTTACTTCCACTTTTGACTGGAGGCTCAAACCACTGCCCAGCGTTCCATTTCTGATTAGTCAGTAACAAACAGCAGAATGACAACCACTCTCTTGAGAAGGCCCAGCCCCTCTTCAGTTACCTGTCTGCCCTGGCCTCAGCTCTTTTGAAGCAGCTGGTCCTCCCAAGCACTGTATCAACTCACCAGTTCAAGCCTTTATCTCCACAGCACTCCAGTTTCGGCCAGCTCTCTGGCTATCACGCTGGAGATGTCCTCTTCATACAGTAAAGCTGTTTGAACTCCCTTCTCATGATTAGCAACTCAACCTTCTGCCCACCTCACTCTCTTCCCGCTACCACCTCTACAAGCTCCCTTCACTTCTACAAGATCGAGTTTAGGCAAGAGCCAGTCAGTCCCTCTTTCAAATTCTGATTACTGGCAACATTATGATACCTGCCACAGCCATCCCAAGGTCAATGCTGTTTCATATGCTGAGTGAAGAGATGGTTAGGTTCTCACGGTCCTTTATTCTCCTGACAGCAAAATGAATGAATATCACCACAGGCTACAAAGCCAGATCCCGACCCACACTACCTGCAGTCTGCAATCAGCACACAAATGTGCACACACACACACCCTAATATACACATATGACCCCAGTGTACAAGAGTTTCAACTAAGAAACAAAGTAGTTCCCAGCTTCCAAAAAATGTATAAAGTTGTTTCTGCGAACTACCAAAGGATGCTAATGTCTAACATTACTTAATACTGGGTGTCCGGCTCTTTGTGATCCTGTGGACTGTAGCCCACCAGGCTCCTCCATCCATGGGATTCTCCAGGCAAGAATACTGGAATGGGTTGCCATTTCCTTCTCCAGGGGATCTTCCCGACCCAGCGATCGAACCCAGGTCTCCGACATTGCAGGCAGATGCTTTAACCTCTGAGCCACCAGGGAAGCCCTACAGCTAGTTAATATTTAAATGTTAAGGAAAACATCCATCTATTTCAATACACAATACTATCCTGGCAAATGTTTACACCATATAAACAGTTTACATTCCCATCAGCAATGTTTGAGGGTTCCAATTTCTCCACATCTCACCAATACTTGGTGTTGTCTTCTGATTATAGGCATCCCAGTGAGTTTATGTTGGTATCTCATTGTGGTATTAATCTACATTTCCCTAATGGATTGTGAGCATCTTTTCAAGTGCTTATTAGTGATTTATATGTCTTCATGGCGAAATATATATCAGGTCTCTCATCTATTTTTTAACCAGGCTGCTTGTCCTTATTATCGCTAAGCTATAACAGTTCTTTCTGTTACTGATTCTACTTTAATTTCACTTAGAACAGAGATTATTTCAATCCCTTTAAATTTACTAAGATTTGTATAATGTTACAGCATATAATCCATCCTAGAGAATATTCTCTATATATACTTGAAAAATATGTGTTTTTTCATTGTTGGGTACAGCTTTCAACAGGTATCAATTAAGTGAAGTGAAGCCACTCAGTCGTGTCCGACTCTTTGTGACCCCGTGGACTGCAGCCCACCAGGCTCCTTCATCCATGGGATTCTCCAGGCAAGAATACTGGAGTGGACTGCCATTTCCTTCTCCAGGGGATCTTCCCGACCCAGGGATCAAACCCAGATCTCCTTGCATTGCAGGCAGACACTTTAACCTCTGAGCCACCAGGGAAGCCCCAAATCAGAGAAGGGGGCACCCGGATCAATTAAGTAGAAGTGTATTAATAATTATATTGCTTGTAATTTTCTATTTGTTTTATCAGTTACTGAAAAAAGTTGTTCTAAAGTCTCCAATTATAAGCAATGAATGTGACTACCTCTCTTTTCAGCTCCATTAGTTTTTGCTTCATGTATTCTGAGGTTCTGTTTTCAAGTGTATCCCATTGGATTACTGTCCTCATTTGATGAACTGACCAGTTTATCATCATGAAATGTCCATTTTCCTTCTGCTTAGAGCCACTTTCCTGAAGTCTATTTTGTCAGGTATGAAGACAGCCACTCCTAACATAACATAATCATAATTTACTATGATTAGTATTTACATGGTATAGTTTACTGTGGTCTTTTAACCTACTCATGCTTTCATATTTAAGTTGGATTTTCCTTTTCTTCTTTTATCTAATCTGATTTTCTGGCCTTTCAAATGGAATGTTTAGACCTGTATTACCCAACAGGATAGCCAATGGCCACATGTGGCTACATAAGTTAAATAAAATCTAGAAAATTTTAAAATCAGTGCATAAAGAGTACAGTGGCTATGTGTGACCACTGGCTGCATACATGTTCTCAACTGTACAGATATAAAGCATTTCCACAGAGCAGACTTTTGGCTTAGATCGTTATTATTTAGTGTACTAATTGCTACAGTTGGGTGTAAGTATACCTGTTTGCTATTTGTTTTCTATTCAACTCATTTGTCCTTTTTTTCACCTGTCTTTTTTCACCTTTTGGGAGACTGAAAAAGTGTTACCATTGCTACTATCACTACTGGATTATTAACTCTCTTTGCTCTTTTTTTGTTAAGACTATTCTAGGGCAATAGTTTTTAACAGGGAGTCATTTTGCTCCCTAGGGACACTTAGCAAAGTCTGGAGACATTTTGTTTCAATTCAGGGGAGGGTGCTACTGGCATCTCGAGGGTAGAGGCCAGAGAGGTTGCTGAGCATCACACAATGCACAAGACAGGGCCCAGAAAAAAGATTTAGCCAGCCCAAAATGTCAACGTGCCACGCTGGCATATCTCAAATTCTTCACTGTTTTCCTTCAAATAATATTATCATCACTTCATGTAATATAAGACTCTTAAGGTATGTTGCTGTTGGTCACTAGCAGATCTTGAACTCAAAGACCTCTCCAGGTTCAATTTTCTTCATAAGGAAATGAAATAACTGTTGCATTGATATTCTGTGAGAATAATGTAACCCAAGGGTACCCACATATACTACAGGTGCTAACTTCTGGAAAAATTATGATAACTGCTAACGAAGAAGATCTTAAGCTATCTGGAATGAAGGAATAGGACATTCTTGAAGAGAATCCTAAGTGACCCACACTTCCCCATGGCTTAACTTTTCTTACAAATGCCCCTTCCGGTAATTCTCTACCTTCAGGATGATGGCGAGACTGCACCCTACTGGACTGGCTGGCAAAGTCTGACTTAGAATTTCAAGAATCTCTCAGCCTCTGATACATAATCCCTTTTATTTACCTACATTTAATTGAAGACATCTGTAGGTGGTGCCACACAAATGTAATTCAGGCTTAGAAATGTCAATAAAAATGTCTGTAAGGGAGAGATGCCATGTAAACCTAGCAGGGGAGCGCACATCAGCAGCTACAGAGCCACACGAAATTAGGAATATAATGGAAATATGCTGCCTGACTTGACGAGGTGATAAAAGCTCTTTTCCCATAAAGCTTAATGAGCTCTATTAGTCTTCAGCTTACAGGAATGTAAAAGGGTCAGCCCCACAGAGGGAAGTAACTGACTCTCCACACATGGCTCCATTCAAATGACAGCAGATCAAATTACTGATGTGATTACTATAACCTGACAATTTCGTTAGATTCATGTGGCAGTTAACTGTTTAGGACTTCCAACAAAGGAACATGGTTCATTCACAGCAGTTTTTGCGGACAGAATGAAAGTTAAAGTCGCCTTCATTTTCAACTGCAAACCTCATGTACTTTACTGCCTCTACTGAACTATTTTTCTTTTATTCAAAATAAGGTACTTGGGGATTAACCATATTTGCAATTTTCCTTCTCCAGCTAAAGCATAAGCTTAATGGCAAAGTTAAACATTTAGAGATTCTCAACATTCTTCTGCCTTGGCTTTGTTTTGGCTCTGGGGTTCTGTGTTGCAGCCAAGGAAGAGAATCCTAAACTCAGCACTGCTGGAGACTTGGGGGAGCAGTCACTAACTATGCCATCAGGTGGCCCCTGGGAAATTCCAAGCTAGAAAATACCAAGAGAATGCTCTCAAAAAAATTAAAAAAAGGTAAAGTATTTCCCAAATGCTTCAAGAAAAGAAAGCGCATTGGTCATCTTCAATTTTTCTTCTTTTGCCTCTTCCATGTCCATAAGTCCACTAAGAAAAAAAGATCAGTTTAGTCAAGGTAAAATACAACTCCAGATCATTAAATGGAGAAAGCAGATTAGACAGAAAAGAATAGAAACTATCACTAAACTTTGACCATGATGCTCTCCTTTCTACTTTTCACCAAAGACTGAAGTTCTACATAAAGATTTCCCAGCATTTAATCAGAGTAATATGTAATTTTTATAACATTTGTTTGGTACAAATCTAGGTGTATGGTTGGTACCATTCCAAGTCCTATGTATACTTGAGATAATCCAAAGGTGAAAAAAATAAAGATCTTGATCTTAAGTAGCTACAATCTAGCTGGGAAGAGAGACAGTTAACAATCTTGAGACATAAATATTAGCCCGTGTGTGCTCCGGCAGCCCTGAGCTCTGCCAGATTATGCGGAAAGCTTGCTACTCTCAGCCTTCGCGGTGCCTACTTACTATTCCTTCATTCATTCCTTCATTCATTCATTCAACAAATACGTTAGGGGAATCACACTGATTGTAACCATTCACCCTGGCCAGGCACCATAGTAACCATCTGCATAACTTATTTTATGACAGGAGGTCCCAGTAAGGAACAAGGAACAAGGAACTAATAAGCCTCCACCAACCGGAAGTTTGGAAAAGGTCAAAAGGAGACACCCCATGTCCGACCACCTCCCAGAATCCTTCTCTCTGGCATCTATTTGCCTGAACAAGGTGTGCACCACCAGGAAGGACTCTGAGTCAGAATGACTGGCTAAAGACAACCCGGCAACTAATCCCATCACCATAAAACTGGAGACTGCAAGCCATGTGGCAGAGCAGTTCTCCTGGGTCCCCTTACCCTTCTGCTCTCCACCCAGGAGCCCTTTCCCAATAAAACCTCTTGCTTTGTCAGCACATGTGTCTCCTCATTTCCAAGTGTTAGACAAGAGCCCAGTTTCAGGCCCCAGAAGGGGTCCCCCTTCCTACAACAAATACATATTCAGTGCTTCCTATGTATCAATAGTGTGCGCATCCGCAGTCGTGTGCAACTCTTTGTGACCCCATGGACTGGAGTCTCCCTAGGCTCCTCTGTCCAAGGAATTCTCCAGGCAAGAATATTGGAGTGGGTTGCCATTTCCTACTCCAGGGCATCTCCCCAACCCAGGATCAAATCCGCATCTCTTGCATTGGCAGGTGGATTCTTGACCACTGCACCACGTGGGAAGCCCATGGATCAATAGTACTCAACTATATATGTAAACACAAGGAAGCAAGAGAAGTAGGGTCCTCTCTTACTGAGCTTACATTTGAGAGAAAGCTACTAGTGAGGACTACTTAAAGTATCTCTGCTATTATTCAGTAACACCTTCAAACTGGTAGTTTGTCCCCGTGAGGCAGACATCAAACTCCATCCTCATTTACTCCCTGTGTAGGTAAATTCATCCAGCCCAACTGCCTTCTGCTCAAAACTCCTATTCCTGGCAAATCCTCTGAGCATTATCAACATTATCTCTTCTACTAAGCTCCTGCCAGGTCTTTTTTTTCTCCAAGACTAGACCCTGTTTTGACATTAAAGATGTCCCTGATGTACACCTCAGTCAAAAGACAACATTATACTTAAAAACTGATTCTAAGAGATTATATTAAGTACAATAACCATTTTATGACACTTTCCCAAACTGCCTTTTAACTATGCATGCTTTCATGAACCAAATCATGGATTTTTTTTTTTTTTACAAAATCAAATCAATTTTTCCATCTTTTCCGTTGTGATATTTCTCATTCTGCGTTTAGAAAGCACTTTATCAACTAAAGAGTACTATATAATTTATATTGTCTTCAAGTTTCTTATGATATAGTTTTAACTTTTATTGCTTTTACACCAAAATTCATTTAAAGCTCTACGTGACAGGTATTACACTTAGCATTTATCACACATTATCTCATTTTAATAACCCTGTATTATTATTATCTCCATTTTTTAGATTAACTGAAAGATGAAATGACTTGCTCATGGGTCACCCAAGGATCTCTCATTTCAAAGCCCAGAATCTTTCCAAGCTTTGTTTCTCCCTGGTTGCTGGATGTAGAGAATGGAACCAAACCTGGATGGTCCTACCCCTCTAGTCTGCTTCGCTTCCCTTCAAACTCACTCAAGATGGCCACCAGGAGGGCGGGCCATACCACATAACAACAGGAGCTCCAAGAATCAGAGAATACAATATGGAAACAGAGAAGGGAACAACTGCCTCTACGTGGAGCAGTCAGAGGGCCTCGCAGACAACACAGCATCTAGGCTCAGCCTGAGGCAGGGTGTGACCTGAAGAGGCTGGGGGCGGGGAAGGGAACACCGAGAGGTAAACAGAGGCAAAGGAAGGACAAGTGAAACGCAGGGGCAGTCTTACCTCGCGAGGCTGAAGGCACAGCCTGAGAGGAGAACACAAGTATCAGCGAGACTTGAACAGCACTTTGTAAACTGCTCCCATGCCCACTGGTTGTGCGGCTAGTAAGTGAAGACCTGGCCTGAACCTCGGTGTGGTACTGAGTCCAATGTCCCTCCACGTGTCCTGCTGCTTCCCCTCTCTGACTCCTTTCCCAAAGTCTCACCATCTTCTCCAATTAATTCCTTTTCAACCACAGCTCACACCCCTATCTGGTTCTCTGATTATCTAAGTCTTCGTTATCTCACAATTTTATCACTGGATTTTCAGTTCTAAATTGCAGAACCATTATGAGAATTAGAGGAAAAAGTGAATCGGGCACCTAGAAGTCACCTGGGCTATAACGAAGCTCAATACAAGTAAGTCCTTTGCTCTTCCATAATCAATTCACGGATTTTAAAAAGTTATCTCAAACTAACTGAAACCTCCTTCGCCCAGACTTCTCCAGCTCCTCTTTAACACCAGGGTAGTTTACAGAGGATAAAGTCAATGTGAGACCGTTATGGGAGGAAGGAGACAAAACAAGGCTCTATAATAGATTGATCTGGACTTCTTTGATGGCTCAGTGGTAAAGACTGTCTGCCAGTGCAGGAGACACAGGTTCAATCCCTGATCTGGGAAGATCCCACATAGTGCAGAACAACGAAGCCCGTGCACCACAATTATTGAGCCTGTGCTCTAGAGCCTGGGGGTGGCAACTCCCGAGTCCGTGTGCCGCAACTCCTGAGTCTGTGTGCCACAACCACTGAAACCTGTGTGACCTAGAGCCCGTGCTCAGCAACAAAAAAAGCCACTGCAATGAGAAGCCCAAGCACCGCAATTAGAGAGTAGCCCTTACTCACCACAATCAGAGAAAGCCCGCACAGCACTGAAGACTCAGTACAGTGAAAAATAAATATATAAATAAAATAAAAAATAAGTAAAATGGACTGATTTCACTCTACCCGATAAAATGAGGGCAATGATCTGTTGTGAAGGTGAAGAGCTCTGTAAGTACTGGAAGTCTCATAAAACAGAGTGTGCACTGATCTCATTTATGGTACTGACAAATATACGTCCTGACAAAATGATCACTCCTAAACTATCAAATAAATGCCTCACAAAAGATATCAATAGCAATATTAAGGTCAATGAGTAACCTCTTACCTCCAAAGGTGAGCTGCAAAGGAATCTTGTGAACTGTAGAATCACATTCGAATAGAATCAGTTTCATCCAATAAAGGAGCAGCAAAAGAGAACACACAAAAAAGGGAAAATTATTACAAAATTTTTCAAAAGAGCACACCAAGTGAACCTAAATGTCTCTATATAATGCTTCATACACCATATAATTCATTTACAGAGCACAGAAAACTCAATCTAGACCACAGCATGAGTTTAAATATTTGCCAAAATCTGTATAAAAACAAATAAAACACAACAAATATTTTATTTTTTAAAGTTTTATGTCACAACCCTTCCGCAATAAAACAATCCCTGTGTAATAAAGGAGGAATCAACAATATAAATGCCTAACTTCAGAGAAGAAAAAGATATAAACCAAAACAGAAAGCAAGAACAGAGGGAAATTAAAAAGTCAAAACCAAGAGAGCAGGTTGGTTAAGTGATAATGAACTAAAGGGGAAGTTATTTCTCTAAAACCCAGGCCGTTCTGCCCTTCCTCTTTTTTCAACCTCATATACATGTTTTTTCTCTCTTCTCTGTGACTTACAAATGTCATAAATTATAAATTTATGATCTGAAACTAAGTGTTACATGCTGTTTCTCAGCACTTAAATAAAGAAACAAATTTTGGAACTGGGGAGGAGCTTAAAAACTGACAAAGCAAACTGCGGGTAAGCTCTGAGATGAAGACTGTTACATACCTTTATACATATTCATGATGGTAATCATGTTTTCTTAGATGTTATTTACAAAATCAACACTCCAAATCCTTTGAGACTTATTGTAATAATAAAAAAGTCAAGTAATATAAACTCAGGATCTTATTAAATGCAAATTAACTACACAATGTGATGGCAGGCCAGTTAGCAAGCACTCTCGAACTTCCTCTCCACAACAGAGCTAGCTAGTACTCACTGGGAATACAGATGCTTTGATTCTCTTTTAGAGATACATACTGAAATATTTCTCTATGAAATTACATGATGTCTGAGATTCCCTTCAAAAGCACGGGGGGTTGGAAGGCAAGTTGTAGTGGGCAATGTGCATATAAAACAAGAAGCGACATTATATGAAACTAGTGAGGACAGGAGATGAATATATGAGGATTCATTATACAAGTCTCTCTACTTTGTGAATGTTTATAATTTTTATAACAAAGTTTAAAAAACATACCAGACATTTCCTACCTCCAAATCTAAAGCAAATAAATTCTAAAAGATTACTGCTGCTAGTGTACTCCAAAGCCACATAATTAACTAGGAAGTATCATCTAGGCCTTAGATGATAGGGTATAATAAAATGGAGGCACTATTATGATTTTTCTCTTAATTTAAATGATATTAATATGCAACTCAATTATGTTAACTGCTAAAAGAGAACTTTCTGAAAGTGCAAGATATACTAAAAGTTTTTAATTTCATAATGCTGACATGAAGCACATCATTCTAATGAAATTTAAATTGCAACCTTTATAGTCTTGGATTCTTTTTACATTAGCCCAGCATAAAATAATCTCTACCCTTCCTCCCAAGAATAAAAAGTGATAACTGAAAGACTACCCAGCTTTCACAGCAGAGGAAAATGAGGCACAGTGCGCTTTTATATTAAAGTTGAGGAAGTTGCCACATAGGGTTTCCACGCTTTTCTCCAGTGTGTGCCTGTTAACTGTACTATACATACTAAGTTAGAGTTTAGAAGTATTTCTGGTTCAGTTGTAATTAATGAATTAATTATGATGGAAGTGTAAAATAAAATTCGTATTTTATGGGAAGACAAGAAAAACTTAACATAAAAAGCAGTGCCGTGCCCTTCGGCCTCTCTCCCCTCTAAGATGCACGGTTCAACTGCGTCCTGCATCCCTGACACTTCCCCCATGAGCAGAAATACCTGCTCAGCCATGAAGAGCAACATCCTCCCAGCACCAGCAAGACAACTGCTTCACAGATAACATTCCTTCTTGATCCTGTAAGGGGTCACACGACCCATCACTCTGTACCTGCAGATCTGGATTGTGTATCATTTAATGCACAGGCCCCTCTGTCATGAAAGTTCTGTAACTGTGTTTTGACTTCTAACAGGCAGAATAGTTCCTGGAGCTTTCTGAATGGCTTCCAGGTTATAATCCTCATTTTAGCTCATTGAACAAAAGGTTCTATTTCTTTCTTAGATCAACTGGACTGATTAATTTTTTGTCTGACAGAAGTCACTTTAAATAACGAAAGAATAGCATATACTCTACAAGAAAACTACTGTCTCCTTGAAACTCAAATAATTTACATCTTTGTCATGTATATATGTAACATTTCTATCAGTTTTTGTCAAAACAGACCTAAAAATATCTTTTCCTGTTTGATGCTGCCAAAACATGAAATATATTAATTTCTCAATCAGCAAGGCTATATAAACAGAATAACAAATCACAAGGCACACATCCACTATCCTATTCACAAGACATGAGAAAGGATGAAAATACTTCACCTACTTCGCTGCTGCTGCTAAGTGGCTTCAGTCGTGTCTGACTCTGTGTGACCCCATAGACGGCAGCCCACCAGGCTCCCCTGTCCCTGGGATTCTCCAGGCAAGAACACTGGAGTGGGCTGCCATTTCCTTCTTCAATGCATGAAAGTGAAAAGTGAAAGGGAAGTCGCTCAGTCGTGTCTGACTCTTCACGACCCCATGGACCAGGCTCCTCCATCCATGCAATTTTCTAGGCAAGAGTACTGGAGTGGGGTGCCATCGCCTTCTCCAACTTTAGTGCACCAGAAAAACCCATTGCTATTTTCCCTCCAGTTAATTACTAATATTTAGTAAATTTCATTCATAATGAATGACACATAATATATTCAGCAGAAAAGAAGGTAATACTTTGAAAAACAACAATCATAAAAAGGCAGATATAATTTGTAAAGTACATTTTGTATGTACACTAAAATTGATAACAAAAATAGACACCTTTTTAACAAATACCATGAAATTAGATCAGTATCAAAAATGGTTCAATTTTGCTATGAATGTAAACATCTCTAAAAACAGAGCCAGTTATAATGTAAGGGGAGCAGAATTTGCCACCCCAAAATGTGTCTATTTGGAATATTATTTAAGCTTGTTATTTTTAAGATATAGCAGACTGGGGAAAACTCTGAAAACCAACTAGGAGTTGCCTCTTTGCAAGAAAATATTTACTATACATTGGTAATGGAAATCTCCATTTGTAAGGGTGTCTGTCTCCCTTGCTATACCTGAGAGAGGAAGAAAATGTAGCCACCCTACCAAATATATAAAGATAGCGAATTAGGTGACAGAGGAATATGTTTCAAACAAAGGAATAAGATAAAACCCTAGAAGAAGAACAAAGTGAAGTGGAGATATGCCATCTATCTGATAAAGAGGTCAAGGTAATGATCCTAAATATGCTCAAATAACTTGGGACAGAACGGATAAACAGAGTGAGAAGTCAGATGTTTTTAACAAGGAGAAAATGTCAAATACAAAAAAAAAAAAAAAAGAAAAGAAACAAAGACGAAGAATACAATAACTAAAATAAATAATAACACTACCAAGCATCAACAGTAGATTAGATGACAGAGAGGAAGAGATCAGCAAGCTGGAAGGTAAACAGTGGAAATCACAGAAGCTAAACAGAAAAAAAGAGTAAGGACTTCCCCGGTGGCCCAGTGGTTAAGAATCCGTCTGCCAATGCAGGGGACACAGGTTCGCCATCCCTTCTCCGGGAAGATCCTGCGTGCCGTGGAGCAACTAAGCCCATGCGCCTCAACTACTGAGCCCACATTATAGAGTGCAAGGCGCCAACTACTGAGCCTGGGAACTAGAGAAAGCCGCACACAGCAACAAAGACCCAATGCAGCCAAAAATCAATCAATCAATTTTTGAAAAAGGAAAGTAAAAAGAAATGAGGATAGCTTAAGAGATCTCATGCAGCATTACAGGTACTAACATTCTCACGTGCAGAGGTCCCAGAAGGAGGAGAGAGAGACAAAGGGTAGAGAACATACGTACTATCAACAGCTGAAAACGTCCCTAACCTGTAAGAGGAATCAGACATCTAAGTCCAGGAAGCACAGACAGCCCAAACAGCATCAATGGAAAGATCATACAAAAGACACACCATACTTAAAATGGCAAAAATTAAAGATAAAGCTACAACAAAGGAGGCAAGAATATACAATGGGGGAAAGACAGTCTCTTCAATAAATGATGCTGGGAAAACTGGACAGCTAAATGGAAAAGAATCAAACTGGACTACTCTCTCACATCAAGCACAAAAGTAAATTTTAAATGCATTAAAGACAAATTTATTTTTTAAAACATTTTATTGAAGTATAGTTGATTTACACTGTTGTATTAATTTCTGTTGTACAGCAAAGTGACTCAGTCATACGTATATATAAATTCTTTTTCATACTCTTTCCCACAATGGTTTATCACAGGATATTGAGCACAGTTCTCTGTGCAACACAGCAGGACCCTATTGTTCACTCATTCAATAAAACAGTCTGCATCTGCTAATTTCAAACTCCCAGTCTTTTCCCCCAACCCTTCTTCCTCCTTGGCAACCACAGGTCTCTTCTCCATGTAAAGATTTCAATTTAAATTTAAGATATGAAACCACAAAATTCTGGAAGAAAACAGAAGCAGTAACTCTTTGACATTAGTCTTAGTAATACTGGAGGGGGGGGATGTCTCCTCAGGCAAGGGACATAAAAGCGAAAATAAACAAGTAAGACTACTTCAAACTAAAAAACCTTTGTGCACAGAGAAGGAAATTATCAACATAATGAAAAGGTTATCTACTGAACAGGAGAAGATATTTGCAAACGATGTATCTGGTACAGGGTTACTACCCAAAATATACAACTCAACATCAAGAAAACAAACACCCGGATTAAGAACTGGGCAGAGGAACTGACTAGACATTTTCCAAAGAAGATACACAGATGGCCAACAGGCACATGAAAAGATGCTCAACATTACTTATCATCAGAGAAATGCAAATCAAAACCACAATGAGGCAGCAACCTCACACCTGTTAAAATGGTTATTACCAAAAAGACAACAAACAACAAGCACTGGCAAGAACGTGGAAAAAAGGAATCCCAGGTGCACTGTTGGTAGGAATGTAAACTGGCACAGCCACTATGGAAAGCAGTATAGAGATTCCTCAAACAATTAAAAATAGATGTATCATATGATCAAACAATTCCATTCCCATTATCTAACCAAAGAATATGAAAGCACTAATTCAAAAAAGATATATGCACCCATATGCTCACGGCAGACTTTCTTTTTTGGCTGCGCCACGCAGCATCTGGAATATCTTAGTTCTCTGATCAGGGATTGAACCTGCGCCCCCTACAGTGGAAGCGTGGAGTCTTGTCTTAACTACTGGACCACCAGGGAAGTCTTCACACAATGGAATATCACTCAGCCAGAAACAATGGAATCTTCTGATCCCTTTCAATCTTTCAATCTAAGATCCTACAAGCCATGTGCCTTAAACAATTGCTTAAATGAAATCTTGCCATTTGCAACAAATGGATAGACCTAGAGGATATTATCATAAATGAAAGAAGTCAGAGAAAGAAAAACACAAGATTTCACTCATATTTGGAACCTAAAGAACAAAACAAATGAATAAACGGAAAAAGTTATAGACACAGAAAACAAACAGGTGGTTGCCAGAGGGGAAGAGGGTGAGGGGGGAAAGAAGTAGCTGAGGGAAACTAAGAGGTACAAACTTCCAGTTGCAAAATAAATGAGTCACAGGTATGAGGTGTACAGTATGTGGAATATAGTCGGTAACAGTGCAACACTTCTGTATGGTGACAGATCATAATGACAATTATCATGGTGATCATTCTAAAATGCACAGAAATATCAAATCACACGTTGGGTAACAGGAACTAACACAGCCTTGTAGAAGACTTATACTTCAAAAACAAAAACTCAGAAAAAGAAATCAGATTTCCACAGGCAGCGGTAGGGGGAAGGAAAACTGGATAAAGGCATTCAAAAAGTACAAACTTCTAGTTATAAGAGAATTAAGTACGAGAGTTATACATACAACATGATAAACATAATTAACACTGCTCTATGCTATACATGAAAGTTTTTAACAGTAAATCCTAAGAGCTCTCACTGCAAGGAAAAAAATTTTTTGATTTCTTAAATGAGATGATGGATGCTTACTAAACTTATTAAGATCATCAGTTCATGGTGTCAGTCAAATCATTAAACTGTATATTTTAAACTTATACAGCTCTATATGTCAATATTTTTATTTTTCAAAAACACTGGAAAAGTAGAAAGAGGAAGGGGACACATACAGATCGATACCATCGCTATGGAGTCGCTCACTCACCTCGCTTCTCCTGCAGCGTCTGACTCGCCACTCCTAGTACCGTTATCCCGCCAGCAGCCTATCTCCTAACACCTCATTCCTTTCAGAGAAGCACGTAATGCTTACCAAAATTTTCTAAACAGTTTTCCAAGCACACAAAATGCAGGTAAACCTCCTGTCACTTACAATTGTAAATTCTTTCTTTTTCCAAGACTTGTTATTAACAATGTCAGTTTTGGGGGGCAGAGAGGAGTAGGGGAATAAAAAGAATACACACTACTAATTTTGCCAGAATAGCCCAGGAAAACTATCAATACACTCAACTATTTATGTTTTTAATGTTAAATATCCAATATATAGGTAATTTAAGCTAGTATCTTTCTGAAATGCCTTTTTCTGTGTAATAAGGATCATGTTAAGCTCCTGTATAAAGAAGCACCTAACAGCATATTTTATAAGGTAAGCCACAGTTTTTCCCCTAAACCAAAGAATATCAGTGAGGTGTACCTATTTGTCAAAGTGGAATTCTAAGTCTTAAAACTGCTCACATGAATTATCCAGAACTTTCTTGCAGTAACAAAATCCTGCTGCTGCTCCTGTTTCTTGGCCTGTCACCCTGGCACATGGTGTGCTGTGTTCAGTCACGGCTAATTCTTAAAAAAGAAGTCTGACCATATTAGGCTATGATCTAATAAGATATTTCTTTAAAATTTTAAAACAAGCAAGCTAAATCACACAAAATGTAAAATATTAAAGTTTTTCTATCAGGAATATGGAAGCTTTAATTAAGAGTCAATTATAATAAGCTAAACTCTCTCCCCACTCCATTTAAGAAGTCATCAACGGAATGAAAATTAAACCTGTACATAACAGGAAGTCAAAACTAAGGCTTGAGAACTAAGACTCTATTTATCCTAATTTTACTGGGGAGTAAAAAGAGCTGCTGCTGCTGCTGCTAAGTCACTTCAGTCGTGTCCGACTCTGTGTGACCCCATAGACGGCAGCCCACTAGGCTCCCCTGTCCCTGGGATTCTCCAGGCTAGAACACAGGAGTGGGTTGCCATTTCCTTCTCCAATGCATGAAAGGGAAAAGTGAAAGTGACATCACTCAGCCATGTCCGACTCTTAGCGACGCCATGGACTGCAGCCCACCAGGCTCCTCCATCCATGGGATTTTCCAGGCAAGAGTACTGGAGTGGGGTGCCATAGCCTTCTCCAGTAAAAAGAGCAGATTTAGGTAATTCTGCAAATTCACCTCTTCTGTTTGTGACCAATGCAGCTAAAAGCTATGAGCACCTGTACTGCCGTTTCTGGTTAGACCTAGAACCCTGGACAGGACATGATGCTTCAGTAAATCTTAAAAGATGACAATGAAAGCCGTATTTACAGTCTAACGTATTTAAACCTATGTCTTCTGAGCCATTACATTTTTTTTTCTGACGGAAAGAACAGTGATCTAAGAATTAGTCTGGAATCTTACTAGTTCTAGCTACTTGAGTACTTAAATTATCTGTCTTAGTTTTCTACCCACAAAACGATTTTAGCCTAATCACCTTCACTGATGGTGTCCTCTGGCATGCCAAGTTCCCAAGACACTCTAAAAAGTAACTCCGTGGCCAAATAAGTTTGAGAAATGCTGCATACTATTGCTGTCTCACCTCCCCTTCTTCATCTTACAGAAAGAAGTACAAGATATACAGACAAATTATAGGCCCTGAGAATCCCTACCGTCAAATGAAAAACTATACTGTATCCCAATTTAGCTGGAAAAACAAAAAACCTTCAGCTTCATTTAATCTAGCGCTTCGCAAAATTACATAACCAGAGTTCTGTTTGTTGGTTGGTTTTTAACTTCATGTAACATTTATTACCATTTCACAGAACCAATATTCCACAAAACTTATTCTAAAAAACACTGGTCACTGCCAGCTCTGAACCGTTTTCCCCATCTATACTAAGTAGAAATGTTTACTGAAAATATTCAGAATAGCTGTTCAGTGTCTGAAAAATCTAATATAAACTATCAATGAGTCAATGGCTCCTTCCCCCCACTTTAATTAAGAGTCGTGATCCCCAGCCAATAATCTCTCTTTAGGGGATCCTTGTAATATCTAGCACTTTGGAATGGGGAAGGGACTAACGTTCAAGTCTACAGCATGAGAAGAACTGTAATAAATGACTCTTAAAAGATTAATACCAGCCCAGAATTACAAAAGTCCATTAACACTAACACACAGAGTGAGCTATAAATGTTCTGCTCATAGGGTTGATTCCAGTCTAATGCACATCCTAATTAGTGAGCTACTTCAGTGCATGTTCTTTTACTACTTGCAACTCTTCCCCCAATTTCTAAGAGCAACAGGGATCTGAGCTGTAATTAAGTTATTCACTAACACCTACCTCATGTGTTCACTCTAATAACTGAATATTTTATAAATAGTGGCTCTGTATCCATTAACACAAATAGTGTACATTTGAACTTATTAAAACTTCATTATTTACTACCTCCAACTTTGGTGTTTGTTTCTAAAATTAAAAGGTTACATTCAAAACATGAGCCTATAAATCCAGGGGAGAAAGTCATAATTCTATTGAAGAGGTGCACTCAAAAAGAATGGAATCTAAAAGAATTCTGTTGCTTTTCAACACTACCAGCAGTGAAAAAAGCACCACAGAGTTCACATCAAAATGCAAAGAAAAGGAGTTCTTGGCAAAGTCACCAAAAGCAATACCCACCAGAGACAGACACAAGGGCCAGCGATGTCGTGTGCTGAGCGGCTCGCTTCTCTAATGAGAGAATCATTCTACCCCAGGACCCTATCACCTGCTTGTTTGTAATATTAAGCAAGTTAAGAACGAGCACAAAATATTAAAAAACTCTCACAAGAACTGTGGAAGTAAGTTTAGAAGTGTGTTTAAGAGAAAAGGTACCTTAGCATTTCTTTAAAGTCAATGTTGGGACCAAATTTTTATGTTGTAAGAGAAATCTTTAACTCTGTTGCTTAGAGAAATCTTTAAGTCTGTTGCTTTTTTTTTAATCTATAAATTAAGTGTAAAAAAATGCAACAAAATGGGAAAGCTTTGAAATTGCATTCTTCTAAAAATCCTTGCCTAGGTACTGAATATAGGCATTTCCAGATTGGGAAAAGATATTTAGAATATACATGTACAGGCAGCCCTCCATACTTGCCCATCCACAGACTCAATCAACCACAGATGGAAAATATATATATATATATATATATATTTTTAATTTCAGAGAGGTCCAAAAAGAGCACATAAATATGTAAAAATCCAATAAGTTATACATCTAAGATTTATGCACCTCAATATATATAAACTTGAAAATTAACGTTGGGGTTTCCCTGGTGATCCCATGGTTAGGACTCTGCCTTGCAATGCAGGGGACAGTGGTTTGATTTCTGGTCCAGGAAGATCCCAGGTGCTGCCGGGCAACTAAGCCCGTGCACCACAACTAGAGAGCCTGTGCCCTGGAGCCCTCGGGCCACAGTTACTGAAGCCCACAGGCCCAGAGCTTGCGCTCCACAGTGAGAGAGGCCGCGCGGTGAGAAGCCCGCGCCCCGCAGCTAGGGCGTCAGCCCACGCAGGGCAACCAGAAAAGCCGGGGAGCAGCCAAGACCCCGTGCAGCCAAATCAATCAATCAATATTTTAAAACACTATTTTTAAAAAAGGAAATAGAAAGTATTCAATTTATCCTGGGGAATTTTTGTCAAAATCATTGAAATCCCATAATTTTACAACTAAGAGGAATCTTGGCAGTTATCTAATCCAACTCCTTTAGTTTATACCTAAGCTGTGGTCCAGAAATGTTACATTCTTTTACAGTCAGCAACAAAACTAGGGTTAGAAAGTAGATGCTTTTTCCAATCCACGATTCCCTTTGTTATACCCATGACTAAACAGCACTATTCATTAGAATTGACGAAGGAAGCAACAAAGCCCAGGGATGCCAAGTCTGAGTGCTATAAAACAACAGTGAAATGTGGTGATATGCAGGTGTTCAGGTAACAAGTCGACAACAAAACATGAAGATTTTTATGATGATGAATATCAGTCAATGAACAGCAAAAATGGGAGATCAGAAAACAAAGCCTTCAGAAGTGACAGACGAGACGGGAGATGCCCTACTCCATTTTCCAGCCTCAGCAGTGCCCTGCTGCTCTGTGACCACGTCAGGCCTGAGGTGTACCACCCAGAGATACACACGGGGGCACGCTCTTCATCCGGGGGTCTGCCAAGGAGCCCCCTCCTCAGAGCCGCTCCTGACATCCTCATATAATTATCACCACCACCATTCCCCGTCTCTCACCTCCTCTTCCCTTTTCTTGTTAGCGCACATTCTCCTGACACTGTACAGCATACTTACTCATTTATTCACCCTCCTCAGCTCAGATAGCCGCTGAGTCGTGTCCAACTCTTTGTGACTCCATGAACCGCAGCACACCAGGCGGCCTCCTTGTCCATCACCAAGTCCCAGAGTCCACCCAAACCCAAGTCCATTGAGTCAGTGATGCCATCCAACCATCTCATCCTCTGTCGTCCTCTTCTCCTCCCACCTTCAATCTTTCCCAGCATCAGCGTCTTTTCAAATGAGTCAGCTCTTCCCATCAGGTGGGAGAGTTTCAGTGTTGGGAGTTTCAGCTTCAACATCAGTCCTTCCAATGAATACCCAGGACTGATCTCCTTTAGGACGGACTGGTTGGATCTCTTTGACCATAGCCTTGACCAGACGGACCTCTGTTGGCAAAGTAATGTCTCCGCTTTTTAATATGCTGTCTATGTTGGTCATAACTTTCCTTCCAACCATTCTCCTCACTATCACATAATCTCCCCTAGGGAAAGAGCGTCTCTCTCCCATTCCCAGTGCTACATCCCCGGAGCCTAAAGTGACACCTGGCACACAGTAGGGACTCAGCAAATATTGGCGGCTTAACTGCCTAGATGCATTCATTCATTTGTAAATTGGATTAATCAATTCATAAACAAGTAAATGAATTTTCAACTCTTTTTGCCTATTATGTCCTCACGGCCGCTGGTTACTTTGCAAAACTTGGTCATCTGCCCAAGGTGAGATGCCACAGAGATGCAGTCGTCGGTAACGTAAAGCTGGTGTCAAATGAAGAAACGCCAGTGTCCTTTTCGTCAGATCTCCCCAGGACCACCTGTGTCCTCAATACACTCCTTGAATTTCCTGCAGAGAAACTTCCAATATTATTTCTGACGAGCAACTACTCAACAGATTACTGAGGACAGTGAATGAACTGTTCAACATAAAGCAAAACTTCCAGACAATGGAAACATTTTCGTTGTTAAGATTTTATGTATTCTGACCATTTGAAATGAGTCTTTTCCAAATGTGTCGTGTTCTTCCCTGCCTTCTGTCCCAGAACACTGAGCAAGACTCGAGACGGCGGCGCTCACGTCCTCCGGCATGTGCTGCCATCACGGCGTTTCTGTACCACACGCCCTCACACTAACTGCTTTTTTTCTTCTACAGTTACTCTTTTCTCTTCTCTTTTTGTGCTTGGTTTTTGCGGTGTTTGTCTAGTTTGGCATTTTTACCCTTCCTAATTTGTGGTTTCTTGATGTGTTTGTAAAAATATTTACTGAGCACATGCTGTGTGCCTTGTGGTGTCTGAGAGGCATTTGCTCTGGTCAGCAAACGAGTGAGAAGTCAGATCAGTGATCCCCTGCTCCTGTGGCGCTCACATCCTAGGGTGGGAGGGAGTGGTCAGAGGTAGGCATTTGAGAGTAGCTGTACTAAATGAGCAAATTACACAGAGGTCAGCAGCAGGTAACTAAAGGAAGGCAGAACAGGTGTAAGAGAAGAGTGGATCACCAAGTTAACTGTTAGTAAAGTTAACTAACAGTCAAGGGGAAAATGGGAAAGCGAGCTGGAGGGCTTCCTCTGCGCACTGGGGACAGAAGCGCTAGGACATGCCTTTTTGAGTCCTCATTTTACCCTTTATTGCTTTCTTCTGGGGTTTGAGTGTCTGAAATTCTAGAGTAGTTTGCTAATTGATCTCTTGACGTATACTTTAATATAATAGTTTATAGTTAATATGTAGCTACTTGTACTCTCTTCTGGAAGCTGAAGAGTGGGACTGTGAGCAGGATGTCTGGTGTCAAATTTTACGCGTGGCACTGAGTGGAAGCTGATTCTTGATTAACCACCCGCAGGAAGAGAGATGTGCCCTGTGAAAAATGATCTGGCTTGAACAGTGTGAAGATGATACCAGTACTAGTTGATAGCCTTGGTGTGTTTATCATTCTGGACACTTTGGATGAGAATATTGATATAAGATAGTCTGAGGAGCATCACGGGTAATAGTGTGGACTCTGATCAGACACTTGCCTTCAGTCTCGTCTTCCCCACTTACTACCTGTGTGGCTTGGAGCAGGTTTCTGCTTCCTCTGCTTCCACTCTTCAGGTTCCTCATTTATGAGCATGGGGAGAACAGCACATAGGGCTCCTGAGAACTAAGTCAGGGTAAAGGTGCTTGGCTAGATAATCATCAGCTAAACGAGTTGCTGGGCTGTGGACGATGACAAGCCATTCAGAAGCATCAGAGACACCGAGCTCAAGGGCAAACGAGTGATATTTCTAGTTTGTCCAGCCAGCATTTGCAAATTATAGTTTTCCTCGTTTTGTTCTTCCATTTTAATTCTTATATTTGTTTGAATTAAAAGATGCATAAGGTTAAATTTTAATATTAAATTAGAATTAGTTCTTTCAAAAGAAAAAAGTAGTAATACTGAAACCATTCAGTTTGGTTCATCAATGTGTAGTTTTACTCTTTAAAATCCTATTATACCACCTGCAACTTCTAAAATACATCATTTGGTGAAGATTCATGTGTATATTTCGTAATTGTTTTTCTTAGAACTGGAAATAAAGGAACTGTGGATGTTTCTGTGCCTTGCCTCTGGTGGTGGAGCTTCTTGCTTACTCTGCAGATAGATCTCTCCTTTTGAAAATGAGCTGTGTTTTATTAGACCACCATAATCTATGGTGTAATTTGCGTTCATACATTGACTTGTAAAAATTCTCTGCTAGAGTCAAAAGAAATGCCCGGTGCAGAGTGCCAGGGATGGAGTAGATGCCCAGTGGAGCACTCACTGGATGGATGGGCAGCTGAGTTGACCATTTTTCAGAGACAGCTGGAGAGAGAACTCACTGTTGCCAAATGGAAAACTACAAGAAAGAAAATGTGTTCTTGAAACCTGTGATGTGAAACCAAAGGAAAATTCATATGATGTCAAAGCTCTTGACAGTTGTCTTGTACAAGGTAAAAGCTGAGGGAGAGTGTTGAGAAAGTTAAGTACATTTTAGTGTGTGCAGAGCTCACGTGAAAGGGATCATCTTGTTGGGAGCACCATTGCCGTTTGTCTGTAGTTTTTGTATTTCAGGTCTGCTTTTTCCATTAAGTCTGAGGAGCCTCTGGTTTTACGACCTCCTGGTAATGCCTTGACAAGTGAACAATGCCACCTATTGAGGTCTGGCTTAAACAAGGAAAGTTTGTGTTTTTGCTGTGGAAATTCATTTGATATGCCAAATAACTTAGCTAACTGCTTGCATGATTAAAAAGCAGTTGATTTCCTTCCAGTCAGTAGTTAATTATAAAAGTAAAATATATATATTATATATGTGATTTTTAAAATCCAGAATATGTCTAGGTCTATAAATTTTGTCTGTAAAGTAACATACACACTGGTTTTCCATGACAGTCATTCTAGAAATAGCTCAAAGTTTCACACTTAGAGTGGCTCCTGGTCTGTGGAGGAGTGTGACCGTTCTGTTCAACCAGTCATATAAATATGTGATTCCCAGCATGTTTCAGTCACCATGGTAGGTCCTGGGGATGCATAGATGAATAAGACATGGTCCTCTGCACATTTTAACTAACCAGAATTTTAAAGATTTCTTTTCAGAAGTTTGCATTAATGTTTAAAATGTTAAAATAGCAATAATATTTAAAGAGTGTTGGAAATATGGGGTTGCCCCAAAAGTTCAGAACTTTTTGGTCAATCCAGTATATGTACCTGGCATGATGTGGAGATATTTGATCTTGCTTGGAACTGGTTGGTCTGATACATATGTAAAGTAGTGCCTATAACCATTATTGGTATGGTGGTTAATATAGTTAAGTATTTTTAATAAGAATTTAGTTGCTGATAATATATTCAGTTTCTTAGTGTGTGGCCAGAGAGCTTTTAAAGTAAATTTTATTTTGGCTGTGCTTTCTTGCTAATTTTTATTTCTAGGTTTTGTGGTATTTTCTGCTATCCCTAATTCATGTCATTCAGATTTTTGAAAGATACCCATTTTTCAAGGTCAGTTTGAATTCTTTTATCAAGAATTTTTTTATCTTTTATACTTAGTGCCATTTAAGTGGTACCTAGTTTGTCAGTTATGTGAGGTTAATTACTTCAGCCCACTTTTATGCTTTCACGTGGCAACACCATGGTCTAGTGCAAAAAGCTCTTAAATCTGGAGACACTCCTCTGCCACTCACCACCCGTGTTACCCTGGACAAATTAACTCTCTAAGTAAGAGGAGTGAATCCAAACCCTATCCATACCCTCTATACAATCATGAAGGTCCTATCTCTAATGCTTTACGATGCTATGATTTTATGATCTGAGACAAGGTTTGGAAATTCTTGACCTAAAGTTTTAGGAAAAACTGTTCCCACTGTTGGTTTAACTCCACCCCTATGCATCTTCCTCAGAATTACAGTATGACATGGGGATAGAATCATGGCCTCTGCTCTAATTTAAGTAAATGATTTTAAAACTTTGATAACTTAACTATTATTAATAAAAAATGCCATGCAGCACACCTCAAGAAAGATTAGGACACAAAACTGTCCTAACTTAGGGGCTGCTCACAGAATGCGGCTTTTTTGACTAAATTGTACAAACGTTGCCCCCTACTTCAAGCCCTCTACTTTACTCAAAAAGTGGCCTGAAAAAATATCTTAAGATTTCAAAATGCTCATCCTTTGCCATCACTCAAATTCTATTGATTATGACAGTTAGGTATTTATAAAATAGTATATACCTATCCTATACAAAACTATCTGGTTTCTCTGAATAACTGAAGGAAAATGTCAATAAAATACACTGAATAAGTTTCTAAACATAGACTGTTGTTATTATTTTCATATACATAAAGTAAGGCTGGGACATAGATGTGGAAACAGTGGAAACAGTGTCACACTTTATTTTTGGGGCTCCAAAATCACTGCAGATGGTGACTGCAGCCATGAAATTAAAAGACGCTTAGTCCTTGGAAGAAAAGCTATGACCAACCTAGATAGCATATTGAAAAGCAGAGACATTACTGTGCCGACTAAGGTCCGTCTAGTCAAGGCTATGGTTTTTCCTGTGGTCATGTATGGATGTGAGAGTTGGACTGTGAAGAAGGCTGAGCCCCAAATAATTGATGCTTCTGAACTGCGGTGCTGGAGAAGACTCTTGAGAGTCCTTGGACTGCAAGGAGATCCAACTAGTCCATTCTGAAGGAGATCAGCCCTGGGATTTCTTCGGAAGGACTGATGCTGAAGCTGAAACTCCAGTACTTTGGCCACCTCATGCGAAGAGTTGACTCACTGGAAAAGACTCTGATGCTGGGAGGGATTGGGGGCAGGAGGAGAAAGGGATGAGAGGATGAGATGGCTGGATGGCATCACGGACTCGATGGAAGTGAGTCTGAATATGACCAACCTAGATAGCATATTGAAAAGCAGAGACATTACTGTGCCGACTAAGGTCCGTCTAGTCAAGGCTATGGTTTTTCCTGTGGTCATGTATGGATGTGAGAGTTGGACTGTGAAGAAGGCTGAGCCCCAAATAATTGATGCTTCTGAACTGCGGTGCTGGAGAAGACTCTTGAGAGTCCTTGGACTGCAAGGAGATCCAACTAGTCCATTCTGAAGGAGATCAGCCCTGGGATTTCTTCGGAAGGACTGATGCTGAAGCTGAAACTCCAGTACTTTGGCCACCTCATGCGAAGAGTTGACTCACTGGAAAAGACTCTGATGCTGGGAGGGATTGGGGGCAGGAGGAGAAAGGGATGAGAGGATGAGATGGCTGGATGGCATCACGGACTCGATGGAAGTGAGTCTGAGTGAACTCCGGGAGTTGGTGATGGGCAGGGAGGCCTGGAGTGCTGCGATTCATGGGGTCGCAAAGAGTCGGACACAACTGAGCGACTGAACTGAGCTGAAGGCTATTAAGAAGGGAAAACAAATCTGAAAGCGCCTCTCTAGGTTAAGCTCTTGAAAATACATCTTTAACAAGCAAAGAATCATTTGTAATTATCATGTTCAATGCCTCAATGCAAAGTAATTCTTATAAATGGCAGAAGAAAAACATTATCCATACTTCTTAGGCTGTAAACACCCCATAAGGGACTGAGCCTGATGTTCAGAGCAAACCTGTTCTGTATCTAGAGCACCACCTGGTGGCTGGAGTGGGACAACAGTCTGGTGTTAATATACTACTGCTTCCTCTCAGTTCTCCACCGGGTCAGAAGAGGCCCATGGCAACATTCTCTCTACCACGCTTACCGTCTTATCACTCACGCCTGACTCTAAGACAACTTTCCCCAAAATAAATATCCCTCAGAAGCACAGGTGTCCTGATGTGTGAGTCTCTCACAGTAAGTTCTCGGAACTAATTTTAGAAAACAGTGCTTTCTGAGAAAGCAGGATAGCATGAAATGACCTCACTCACTGTAATTTTTAAAGTTATGTAAGACTGCCTGATGGAATAAGCAAAAAAAAAAAAGTATTTATAGATAAAAGAGCATAATTTCAGGGACAACAAACAAAAGGTGGCAAGCAGAAATAAGGCTAAGTGCTGACAGTGTTGAAGCTGGGCATACAGGGTTCACTGCACTATTATCTCTACAAACCCCTGAAATTTTCCATTTTAAGGTTCTTTATAAAATTAAAAATACGTAATTCAGGTTTATTTATTAATCCCAGTGATATGTCTCTCAAATAATATGTGAACTTCTTTCCAAAAAAGCTTCTTAAACTACTGTAAAAAACAAACTTCGTTCATCTTTTTCTTTTGAAAAAGCCTGTTTAGCGATTTCTTTAAAAAAACAATAAATGGTAAGTAACACTGTCGACGTCGTGGCTATCTCCAAACAGACAGAGAGCAACTGCCTGGTGTTATTCAACGTGTTCTTGTGGCCTAGGAAACACCTCCACCATCTTCACCCACGATTCAAAGAGCACTGTGTTTCCAATAATCCGAACAGAAACACAGATGACGGGCTCTGTGACCTACGCCACAAAAGGGACTTTACTGTTGACAAAGACATTGAGCAAGTGATAAACCACTTTCATCTCCCACTATCGTATTTTCTTGTCGCCAACTTGTGAATGTGTGACACAATGAAAGGGAAAATGATAACATGGAATGGGGTGGGTGGCCAAGAGGCCTGAGAACCTCCTCTGTTTAATTAGATAGAGAACAGCATGCTTATAGGAGGAAGTTCTCTGTAGTATAGACCTGTGAAAGTGAAAATGACAGTCGCTCAGTCCCGTCCGACTCTTTGTGACCCCATGGACTTATACAGTCCACGGAATTCTCCAGGCCAGAATACTGGAGTGGGTAGCCGTTTCCTTCTCCAGGGGATCTTCCCAACCCAGGGATCAAACCCAGGTCTCCCGCATTGCAGGTGGATTCTTTAACAGCTGAGCCACAAGGGAAGCCCAGTACAGACCTATAACAGGGACTTATTAAAAGGAGGCAGGTGTCCACTGCAGATAACAAGCCCACAGAAACAAGCAGTTCAAGAAAGATCCTTATGAACACACTGGAAGAAGAATACAGTCAGAGGAGTCACAACCCAAAGGCAGCATCTGCCCAGCCCCTCACCCCAACTCAGGAGTGGTCAACAATGACGAGGGGGCAGAGAGGAACAGTGCCACCAGAGGGCCCCCCCCACGTGACACCAGACACGCCCAATACACTGCCACACAGTGACTTACGAGCAAATCACTCAAGCTGGGTTTACTTTCCATACTAACCCCAACTATATCTCAGGTAATATACAAAGCTAGTTTATGTCACACGAGCAGAGAATCACAAGTCTGGTTTTGATACCTTTCGTTCCTCTTTGTATTCAGTTGTATATACAGTACCTCCAAATTCAAAATGAGAAGAAAAGTTGTTCTGTATCAAACTAGCTAAGCACTAAATGATATATATATATTTTTTTTTAAAAAAAAAGGAGAGATAGGAATATATACTGCTCTTAAAATTTAAATTAAATTCCTTTTAATTCTATAATAATACAACTATGATATGATATATACACATATAAACACAAAATTACATCACACAATTATCCTACAATGAGGACAGAAAGGGACACAGTGTAAGCCAACCTCTTACCAGACAAAGTCTAATCTATTGCTGCTTAAGAGTTTTATAAGGAAATAACCTGGATTTACTCATTAAATTTAATACAGTAGACCCCTATTCTAATTGAGAAAAATGTTGAGTCATTAAAGACACTCTTAGAAAGATTATTTTTAAACCTCATCATTAAAAATATTCCTAGTTAGTCAGGACAGCAGTCCTGTCGACTTCATGATCCCTTAGAATGCTTCTGCTTACTTCTTTCCACTTTTCTGTTCCCATCAGCATCAGTCTCTCACCTGTTCATTAAACTATATAAAGTATAAATACAAAATTCTTTACATACATTTCAGCTTATGATCACAGAGGTCATCCAAAATAAGATACTTCTTCCTAACATCCTTTCCATACTCTAAACACTAACTAAGGATACAAAAAATAATAATAATCCACAAAGTCTGAGACCAACTCGTTTGGGAGTGCTAAGGAGAAAGACATTCTCATACTCTGGAGTAAAGACAGTACAACCATGGAGGGAATTTGGCAATAACTAGCAAAATTCTATGAGCTCTTGTCCTTTGATGCACAGGTCAGATCAAGCAAAAAGCACACCTCCACCCAAAGGCACAATGACACAAGTATACTATCTAAAACAGCAGCAGATTAGAAACAAGTCCCATGTCCATTAACTAGGGATCGCCTGAATAAACTACAATACATCCAATCAAGAAAAAGTTAAAAAAAAAAAAAAAGAATGATTCAATACACAAAAAAAATAAAGCAAACACAGAAAACTAACCCGTGTTGAATCTAGATGATAGAAACAAGGTAGTCAGTATACCACTCTCTCAATTTCCCTTTGTCCTAAAGTCCATAATAAAATCTGGAAAACCATTCAGCCAATGCCTCAGAATCGGGATGCAACTACTGGAGCTATGGCTACAGCCTGTTCTTCACCCAGTTTAGAAGAGCTGAGATCTACTGGCACGTAACACTATTAGATAATGGTATTATCTACAACATAATAAAGTTTTAGCTAAAAATCCCATATTTGTATCTTATGGAATTACCTGTATTTTGAAAAACAAAGATTCTTAAATGCTGGCTTTATATTGTATTATATAAAAGATAGGTCACAAATTACTCCTGCTTTATTTTATCTAGATAAGACAGTATTATTTTTTGAAAATCTGATATCTACCTGAATGATTGAAAACGGTAATGGAAACAAACATACAGAATCATTTATGAGTCTCGTACAATCTCACCCTCTGCAATTATATGCTACTTTTCTAAAGATGTTACTAAAAAGAACTGACTTGCTTTCTGGATATAAAAGCAATCTATATTTATTTATAGCCTCATCAAATCTCTCAAAAAATAACCTACTTCTTGGGGTGCCTAAGTGATTTTATTTTACAGTTACCAACAGAGTTAAAAATGGATTTTCTGCATTGATATGGTTGCTTAAAGTTCCCAAGTTAGTATGCTGACTGTTATTTACTTCAAATGTTTTACAAAAACAAAAGCAAAAATGTATTCTCTTGGACATAATTAAATTAGTTTGGCCCATTATGTGGACAAAACCACAAAACAGAGAGCTGCTGCCTGGAGCCAGGAAAGCAGGTCAGGTCGTCTGAACTTTCCAGAGAACTCTTCTGGCTTTTCTGTCTCTGAGCACTGGAACACGAGCTGGTTACTCACGTAGAAAACTGTAGCCAAGCACAAGGAAAACCCCTGCTCCACGACAAGAACGCCACACCTGGAGACCGAGAAGCCGAGCGGCACGTCCACATCAGTCTCTCTAGGCAGCCAGCAGCACAGAGAGCTGCCTCTCCATCTGTGAGCAAGGATCTGCCAAGTGAAGGAAGAATTTCTAGGATAAAAAGCCAGCAAGTAAAGGAGGCACCTGCAGCAGTGACCATCGCCCTACACAGAACTACCATTAGGGGAGCTCACAGGTCTTAAAATTCCCTCTTAATGAGCCCCAAGTTTAACAATCCACCTAAAAAAGATCAGAACGAGGACCAAGCTCCTGACCAGCGCCCTGTTCATAAAGCGGAAGGGAACTGTCCCTGCTCGCAGCTCCAAAGCAGGGACACAAGGGGGCGCAGGAGGGCCATAAGAACAGAGACAAACTCTCTCCTCTTTACTCTCTCTCTCAAGCTAAACTGTAGGCCAGCTGGCCTACCAGAAGGGAAGTGGAAAGAAAAGAGACAGCGAAGAAGAGCCCTGACGGCTCAGCAGGTAAAGAATCCACCTGCAACACAGCAGACACAGGCTCAGTCTTTGGGTTGGAAGACGCCCTGCAGAAGGGAAACAGCAACCCACTCCAGTATTCTTGCCGAAAAATCCCATGGACAGAGACGTCTGGTGGGCTATAGTCCAAAGGGTTGCAAAGAGCTGGACACGGCTTGACCAACTAAGCATGGGGTCTGGAAAAACCTCAAAGACTGGCCTCAAGAACTGAAGCTGCAAAGGCAACTAAATTTAATAAATCAAACTACAGAGCAATTTATGCTCCAGAGCACTGTTGAAAAATACAGCAACCAGTCAGCAAATGGTGGCGCCTAAGACCTAGACGTGAAACAACTAACACTTTAACTGAGAGATCAGGGAAGAGACAAAGAGAACACTACTAAAACCACTGTCGTGCGGGCTGACTGTGCAATGCCCAAGGCTGAGGCTCCAGGGAGCACCATCAGAGGCGTCTCAAATACAAACGCATACTCCTTCTCCTCCGATTTTAAAACCTAATGCACCAAACCATACATATACAATTGCATGGTTGGGACAGTAACGTATAGAAAAGTGATATATTTGACGACATCGTAAAGAAGGTGGATGGAAACAAAGGTGAACTACAGTAAGATAATTATATTAGATGGTAACTCAAATACACAGGAATAGATGAACAGAACCAGAAATGGAAGTTAAGGTTAATTTAACCAGTCATAAATACTTGTTCCTATTTCTCCTCTCAGCTTCATAAAAGACATAAAGTCATATAAGGTAATAACTAAACAACATATATTGAGATCACAACATATATAAATTATAAATTATAAATTGCACACAAAGTGGGAGGAGGGACTGGAGCTCAACAGCAGTAGCATTTTTTTCCTCACTGGACTCAAGCTGGCATAAATCTGAAGTCACTCCTGTAAGTCAATAGGTATATGGTAAGCCTAGGGCAGCTACTAAGAGAACATCTCAAAAATATATAGTGAAAAAATTAGAAGAACTGAAACCCTACACTAGAAAATGTTTATTCAGTGCAAAAGAAAACAGTAAAGAAATAAGACAGACATGAAACATGAAACAGAAGTGAAATGAAGACCTATATCCAACTCCATCCAACTCCATTAATATGGATTGATTAAACTTCAGCTAAGTGGAAGAGACTGCTCTCCCTCCAAATTAAACAAAAAAACAAGACCCGAATACACAGTGACTAAAAGAGACATACTTGGAACTCAGACACAAATAGACTGACAATAAAATAGTATAGATATATCATGCAAACAGGAACCACCAGATGGAATGGCTATACCAACATCAAACAAAATGGATTTTAAAATAAAAAATCCTCAGAGATATACATAATCCATAGAATGGGAGATATTTTCTAATCTTTTAAAAATATTTTTATTACTTTAAAATATCTAATATTTTTTAAACGGGCAAAAAATTTTAAGTGGGCAAAATATGTAAGCAGACATCTACTCAAAGAAAATATATAAACTGCCCCGAAAAGCATGTGAAAAAATGCTCAATATCATTAGCTACTGGTGGTGGTGTTTCAGTCCCTGTCGTGCCTGACTCTTGTGACCCCACGGACTGTAGCCCGCCAGGCTCCTCTGTCCATGGGATTCTCCAGGCAAGAGTACTGGAGTGGGATGCCATTTCCTTTGCTAATCGAAACCTCAATGAAGGGACTTCCCTAATGGTCCAGTGCTTAAGACCCTGCGCTTTCAACACAGTGGGTTAGGTTCAGTTCCTAGTTGGGGAACATGCTGAGGTGCAGCCAAAAAAATAAACACACCCTCAATGAGATACCACTTCACATCAATTCGGATGACCAAGAATTTAAAAAGGGTAGCACTTCGAAAAACAGTATGGCTGTTCCTCAAAAGGTAAACACAGAGTTTTTATTTATTTAATTATATTTATTTGTTCCTATGACCTAGCAATTCCACCCCTAGGTATATACCCAAGAGAAATGAAAACATATGCCTATTAATACATAAAAACCTGTCCATGAATATCCATAGCAAAGCTTTCTATATAAGCCCCAAATGAAAACAACCCAAATGGCCATCAATGGATGAACAGAGAAACAGAATCTGCTATATCCATACAACGAAATATTAGTCAGCCACAAAATGGAATGAAGTACTGACACGCTACAACACGGCTAAAGCCTGCAAACACGCTCAGCGAAAGAAGCCAGTCAGCAAGACCAGTACGATACAATTGCATCTACCTGAATTGTCCAGATTAAAGACACCCAGGAACAGAAAGTGGAATACGGCCACCTACAGCTGGGATGTCTGAAGGATAATGAGCACTGACCGCTCTGGGGATGAGGTTTCTTTTCTGGATGATGAAAACCTTCTGGCGTTAGTGATAATGGCTGATGACTCTGAATATACTAAAAACCATCCAGTCATCTGCTCTAAATGGGTACATTGTATAGTCTGTGAATTACACAACCAAGGTCCACATAGTCAAAGCATGATTTTTCCAGTAGTCATGTACAGACGTGAGAGCTGGACCATAAAGAAGGCTGAGTGCCGAAGAAGTGATGCTTCGAACTGTGGTGCTGGAGAAGACACTTGACAGTCCCCTGGACAGCAAGGAGATCCAACCAATCACTCCGAAAGGAAATCAACCCTGATTATCCATTGAAAGGACTGAGGCTGAAGCTGAAGCTCCAATAACTGAGCCACCGGATACAAAGAACCAACTCACTGGAAAAGATCCCAATACTGAGAAAGACCGAGGACAGGAGGAGAAGGGGACGACAGAGGATGACAAGATTAGATGGCATCATCGACACAATGGACGTGAGTTTGAGCAAACCCCAATGAGACAATGAAGGGCAGGGAAGTCTGGTGTGCTGCAATCCATGGGGTCACAGAGAGTCAGACATGACTTAAGTGACTAAACAACAACAAAACTGTTATAAAGAAATAAAAGCACAGCACAGTCTTGACTTACAAAATGCTCTCTCATGCTGCTTCTTAGAAACTACATTCAGAGACATGACACAGTGACCCACATGAAAAACAGTATCATTTCAAATATCTCTGAAAACGCCATATGAATTCAGTTAGATGCAAGATAGATAAAACACTATGAATGAAGTTAAAAAAACTTATCAAAGCCAAATATACTCACTTGTATGAAATCAAAGCACTAAACAATCACAAACTTTCCCACCAGTATGAATTTTCTCGAACTATGTGATCCTATAAAAGGAATCATTAAGGCAAACCTACGAAAGACTGAAGGCAGGAGGAGAAGGAGACGACAGAAGATGAGACGGTTGGATGGCATCACCAACTCGATGGACATGAGTTTGAGCGAGCTCCGGAGCTGGTGATGGACAGGGAAGCCTGGCGTGCTGCAGTCCATGGGGTCGCAAAGAGCTGGACACGACTGAGCTGAACTGATTTGGTTATAATAAAGAAATCCACTATGTATTTCAATATAAACACAAGATCAAATCACGTATTCAGAGTTCTGTACTGCTGATGGTAGTGAATGTAAATGTAAGCTATTTTTAAAAACCTCAAATAAACCTTGAACCTAAATACAACACTGCCCTAGAGACTGCCTGGATGTTAAGTGGCCCTCATCTTTCTGGACTTGGCTCAGATGTCACTTCCTTCAGAAAACCCTCCCTCACTCCAGTCTCACACTAAGGTGGCTTTCCTTACTAATCCACCAGCTAACTCGAATGGGACTGGAACTGCTTACCCATCTATCTCCCCAATGGAATGGACTCCACAGAGGCCTGAAACCCAAAAATGGAGCTGGGGCACGGGGGAGCAGTCGAAGTTTACCGGAAATGCATCAGACATGTTCTGGCCCAACTATCCATACCTGGGAGGCAGGCAGGCACAAGGCCAGAATCTCAAGGGTAGCAGGAAAGAGTAATGTGCAGAAAGGAATTAAGACCTCCTGAGAATAGCAAAGGAGACCTTCTTGCACCTGGCAGAATCCGTATCTATAAATGCTAACATGCACTGCTATAGGTCTCAAAAGGGAATTTGTAGGAGCACTTCTCCAATCGGAACGTGCATGTGAAACCACCTGGAGACCTAGTTCATGATGCGGACTTTGACTCAGTAGGTCTGAAGGGAAACCTGAGGTTCTGTGTTCCCAGTGACACTGATGCTGCTGGTCTGCAGGCTACACTTTAACTATAAAGGCTCTGGGAGACCCAGCGTCAGCCTTCTCACAGGCACGCAGCGTTACCTCCTGCCCTATCAACCATCTTTTTTAAGCCAACACATTCTGTGTTATTAAAAAGACAGAAAAATCAAAACTTCAATTCTTCTACATCTGTTGGCATCTTTTTTCCAAGACATCACCATCCAACTTTGAAAAGTAAGCAATCTCTTCTCATCCACATATCTGCAGCTGGAAAACACAAGCCCTCAATAAAGGCTTGTCAAATGATGCTCTATACAAACCACCTCAACTCTGGGTGATGGGCAGGGAAGACTGGCACGCTGCAGTCCATGAGGTCACAGAGTCAGACACAACTGAGCGACTGAACTGATACAAGCTCAAAGTACTCAGTTTCTCCCACGTGCTTCTTGTGAAGCTGTGTTTGTTCACTGGTTCATGTTTCCCATGTGAACATCAATTGCTCAAAGACAGACACCTCCCTGTGGGCTGTGGTACACAGTGCATCTGGTGACGTCGGCTGCCAGCCCAACGACAGATCTAGAAACACGCGACACTCGGGCTCCTGGAGAGAACAGAGTAAGAACACAGCCTTTTCTTCTGAGGGATTTAAAATGATCACATTTTGACTCGTTTTCACAGAAGTTCAGGAATACACCCTGCAAGGACCATCAGCTCCACTTAACAGATAAGAAACTGGCATAAGAAGGTTATACAGTATGCTCCTTCACATACAACCTCAGCATAGGAGAAAACTTAGTGAGCAGTACCTCGGTCTTCCCACATTCATCGGGCGAATCCTGGTGTATGGCCATTTGATACTTGACATACAAAGAAAATGACTGGCTGAAGGACGACTTGAACTCTGGGTCCTCAAAGGAGACAGGTACTAACCTCACCTTCAGAGCAAGGAAAACACAAGCAAACGCTATTGAAACATCTCTAACTGATGATATGCTTCTGAAGGTGAGGCTAGAGGAAGATCTCCGCAAATCCACTGCCAAAGCTCGGCACTGGCACTGTTCATAAAATGAGTGAAACTTGGAACAGGCTGATGACCACAAGGCCTGATGCATGAACTTTACACTGACATTTATGAAAAATTTAAACTCACAGGGGCCGGGACGGTTTCTTTTGTTTGGTTTAATGTTTCCCTTTACGCATGTAATCCTCTGCGTGTAGCAGAGCCAATACTGTCGCTCACGCAACTGACACTAGCTCTGTTACTTCTACTATACTAAAGGCTTTTTCCCTTCCAGATTTTTCTTGGGTAATTTGATTTATAAATTATAAATCAAGGACTTCATATGAGAACTTCAATTAAAACATGCTACTATCCATTCTAGTCCTACTCAGTTGTATATGGCCTGTACATCAATAAAGAGTAATTCAGCTATTAGGAACTCTCTCTACTCACAACTCCTACATGGAGATAAAGCATGTTAACTGTGCTGGGCAAAGTGTGGCTACCATAAAAACTGGAATTTTTTAAAAAACTTTTTTCCCCATAAATATTTTAATTTAGAGATCTGTTTTCAGTAAGTCTTAGGTAAATGCATCTAAACATGGTGATTTTTAAACAGAGATACTTCATTTCACGTGCTACTTTCCATGTGGAAATTATACACAAAAGGCCTTAACATGGCCTGTGGTAAAACCTGCACTTTCAGAATGTCCATTATTCCATAGTCCTATCTCTTTGCAGATATACTGCAAATTGAACATAAATAAAATGCACCACAAATAAACCAAGAATTCACACAGTGATATCAAATAGAGGGGAAGTTTCATTGTTCAGAAACATTACACTTGCCCTGCTGACCTGGCTCACAGTTGGTTTATCAGGCGGGTCCCTGTGAACAACCATCTGGTAACGTTTATAGACCTGGTAAGACTCCTGAAATGTGGCTTTGAACTGTGAACTTGGTGGAGATGATCTCACCACCCTCACCTTCAGAAGGAGGTAAAAAACAATGTTCATTAATTCATTATTCCATGGAATATGCATTAACAGTTACTCCCACCCTAAAAGACCCAAAAGTTTCAATACAAATATAAAAGCAGAAAAAATGTAACAGCAATATTTTAACTCTAAAGATCAACTGTTAATAAATGGAGAAAAATGCTATTTCTCCAAATTATAGACTCATTAACAGAGTCTATATATAACTCATTAAAGGCAGAGGCTCCTGCCCAAATTCTAAGATTAAGCTCTTTGACTAAATTATGTAGGACTGCCTCAGCTATAAAACAACAATTAGTTTTGGCATTCAAAGCACAGACACAGACAAATACTCTTTAATATTAGCGGAACACAACTTACCTTTAGTAAAACAATTCAAAAGACTGAAAATGTGAATATATTTTTTGGACATTCATTCATACATCATTAACTCTGAATTTACAACTTTTTAATTTAAGTATAAAAGACAACTTTTAAAAACTGTTCCTACTCCATAGCATACTTTAAAAAGACTCTAAAGTCAGGTTCCCTGCACGCAAAACTCAAAGTTATCATTTTAGTCAAGTAAATAAATTAACCTCTCAGTGCCTTAGTTTCTTCATGTGTAAAATGAGGATGCATTACAAGTGGTAACTGTACATAGTAACGAATGACATTTCTTTAATCTTATTTACTAACCAGTTAAAATATGTTAGCAAAACAGAACAGTAAAATACAAAATCAAATGTAATGTAATAGAAAGGCCTAACTAGAAACGTCTTATTTGTGCCATGAGGAGTTTTTCTCATCAAAGAGTGACACCTAGTGGATTAAAAAAATCCATCCATTCTGGATATTACATTAAAAAAAAATAAAAGCTCATAACACAAGGAGCTTAACCCAGTGCTTTATGATAACCTACAGGGGTGGGAGGGAGGCTCAAGAGGTTGGGGACATAGGGGCCCTTCTGGCTGATTCACACTGTTGTACGGCAGAAACCAATACAACACTGTAAAGCAATTATCCTCCAATTAATTAAGAAACTAAATGCTGCCCACTGAAGAAGTGTTGTATTAGGTGAAACCTGCTGCCCTGAACACATTACTAATAAAGCTAAAAACCCATCATAAAGTATTTTAAGTGCTAAGTTTCATTCTTTTTACAATTTGGGAAGGAGAAAGTTAATACCAAAACAGAGCAGCCAAGGAATTATAATAATCAAAATTGTCAACACTTATGTCTACGAATATATCATGTCCTAAGGTTTAAACTCCTCCAAAGTAAATTTTTAAAATCAGGTTTTCAGTGATAAGTGATATTCTTAAATGATATTAAGTATAAATTATGAAACCTGCTGCCCTGAACACATTACTAATAAAGCTAAAAACCCATCATAAAGTATTTTAAGTGCTAAGTTTCATTCTTTTTACAATTTGGGAAGGAGAAAGTTAATACCAAAACAGAGCAGCCAAGGAATTATAATAATCAAAATTGTCAACACTTATGTCTACGAATATATCATGTCCTAAGGTTTAAACTCCTCCAAAGTAAATTTTTAAAATCAGGTTTTCAGTGATAAGTGATATTCTTAAATGATATTAAGCTATAAATTCAAAGGCTGACCAGTTCCTAATCAAGTAGGAGAATATAATGAAGTCATTATAGCAAGCATTTTAGAAAAAAATTTTATAAATATACCAAACTAATACTGAAAAACCTAGACTTAACCTAGAATGTAAATCAACTTGGGAAAAATAAGAGCAATACTGTAAAACTATTAATATTATGTCTAAACTGTCTAAATTCAGACATATTTATATTTATAATATGTCTAAACTGCTCGCTTGCACAGGTAATAACATTTTGTTCCCTTGATCAAGACCAGAATATCAAAATCAATGAGACAGTGATTTGCCTAATGTAATCTATTTCTTTCACTACCTAAGCCAAAACTGCCAAAAATGAAATTTTAAATAAGTTATGTAAAAATTTTTTCACTCTAATGAATAAATTTCAATTAAGGTGTACGGAAAGCCAGAGTACCTCGAATAATAACAACACTAAAACTGGAATTTTCACAACTTTAGCAGCCACCTTTTTAAACCTTACGAAAAAAAGTTTTCCTCAAGAGGCAATTAACTTAGTAAATATTAAGTGCCACTCCATCCCAGTTCACTTTAATTTCCCATTATATAAACAGCAAAACATTAACTGTATAATCCTCAAGTGAAAAGAAACAAGGTAATCAACAACAAAAAATGTCCTCCAAGGTACCTCTAACTTGTGTGATGCATTCTCTGGTAAAGATTCAAAAATCCAATCTTCAAGCGACTTGGGCTGGTGGGCCTAGTCTTTGGTGGGAGCGAAGCTGAGGGCCAACACTGAGCCTGGGAGCCCTCGTGTCCTCCAGCTGGGTTCTGCTGCATGAGTTTCAGCCTTTTCCTTTCTTTCCTGATTTCCTTTGCTTTTCGACACGGAGGCTTACTCAAATCTGCCCCTCTGCCTAAAAAGGAATTTTAAAACAGTAGATCAATCACATTTGGCTCCAGAAATATTTTTCAAAAATCTCAAAGGTTCTACAGAATCAGTCCGAAGAGTTCCAATTGTTAGGTTAGCCTTGACTGGAGGTTTCAGAGGTTTCATGGTGTAGACCTCTAAGTCGATCTTTAAATTTATCTTAGAAGAACTGTCAGAGAAAGGAATAGTAACAGAAACTTCTCAAGCAGCTCTTTGAGACCCCATGGACTGTAGCCCACCAGGCTCCTCTGTCCATGAGATTATCCTGGCAGGAATACTGGAGTTGGTCGCCATCTCCTTCTCCAGGGTATCTTCCAGACTCAGAGATCGAACTAGTATCTCCTGAATTGGCTGGCAGATTCCGAACCACTGAGCCACCTGGGAAGCCCCTTATTTTAATTAAAAAGAGCAAATATCAAGCTGACAACCCTTTAAAATATTTTTAAAAGTTTAATATTAAAAACTACAAAATTGAGTCAATACCCTTTAATCTAGGAAGCTATCTTCAAGGAATCTATTCCAAGAAAATCACAAGAGATAAAGGCTAACGACGAACACAAACGAAAACTTCAAAATAATCAAGATGACCAGTTACACAACTGCATAATTTTTAAAATAAGCAACAGAATATCCCATTTTAATTAAAATTAAAGCCATTTTAATTGCTTTAGAAATTTTAGGGGTTCTGTCATTATTCACTGTTAAAACACTATATATTATACCATTAAATACTTAGGAAAAAATCTGAAATATACCACCACATTAACAGCCATTTTAACTGTTAAAAATGTTTAACAGTTTAAAAATAAAGAAAGGATTTCCCTCTTTTTTTGCAGTGTTCTCTTTTCTCCCAATTTTCTAACATTACACATAATTTTTTAAAAAACTATTAATAAAGAAAAATGGT
>SJYC01085831.1:0-13311 GCA_006408675.1 Madoqua kirkii | reverse complement strand
GGGGCAGCGGGCTGCAGGCCAACCTGGAAAACCCACCCTGGACTGTGATATAAGGACAGAAACAGACTTCTATCTATTTTTAGTCATTGCATTTTGGTGTCTCATGTTAACAGTTATTTAGTTTTATCCAAATGAATACATCACTCCCATGAATTAAGTTGCAGACATAAATAATTCAAAAGCCTACAAGTCAAATAAAAAACCAAACGTAAAAACTACATATAAGGACAAGTAATCCTCAATTTACAAATGGACAGTATCCTCAAAACATATCTGAATATTAATCTTTGAAACTCAGAACGTGATTCCTACTGACAATACCAAGGAAAACTACACTAAAATTCTGATGTTTTCAGTATGACCTGGAGTCTTCTGGCATTTTGTTGCCCCCAGCTCTGCCAAGTTTGCTCCAAGCTGTCCTGAATCCTGCTCTGTAAAGGGCAAGTACATGAGGGCAAAGAACATACCTGTTTCGCTGGCCACTGTATCTCCAGTGCTTAAAAGGGGGACCGAGACATTATAAGCATTCAAAACATACTTGGGGGATGAATTAACAAGCTAACACTGGGGTGGGAGGCTCCCAGGGTAGACCATTTCTTATGGCAGAAATGAGAAAGAGCTATAAGGAAGGGCAGCGTTCCCAGTTCTTATGGTCATGTGTTAGGGAGTGCCTATGGGAAAACGCTAAGATAAAAAAGAAAGAGCAGCAAAACACTGAAAAAACTGAAAAAGCAAAGAAACCCAAGTTAATTAAATGTTACTAGGAAATTTGAGGAAATTTACCCAAATTCAAAATTCATTAAGAAAAAAAAATAAAGCTTCAGGCAATATAAGAATTCTTATTATCAGGGCTTCCCTGATAGATCAGTTGGTAAAGAATCCACCTCCAATGAAGGAGACCCTGGTTTGATTCCTGGGTTGGGAAGATCCTCTGGAGAAGGGATAGGCTACCTACTCCAGTATTCTTGGGCTTCCCCTGTGGCTCAGCTGGTAAAGAATCCACCTCCAATGCAGGAGACCTGGGTTCAATCCCTGGGTTGGGAAGATCCCCTGGAGAAGAGAAAGGCTACCCATGCCAGTATTCTGGCCTGGACAATGCCATGGCTGTATTGCCCACCAGGTCACAAAGAGTAGGACACGAGTGAGCGACTTTCACTTCTCACTTTCAGGCAATATAATTTACTGAAGACCTTACTCAAACATGGAAAATCTGAGCTTTACTCTGCATTATAAATAATTATGTAATCTTAGTAAGTTGTATACAAGCATTTATTTCTCCAGAGACAGTGCTGTTGTTGCTATTTAGTCGCCTCAGTCGTGTCTGCTCTGTGCTACCCTATGGACTACAGCATGCCAGGCTCCTCTGTCCATGGGATTCTCCACGCAAGAGTACTGGAGTGGTTGCCATGCCCTCCTCCAAGGGATCTTTCCAACCCAGAGATTGAACCTGGGTCTCCTGCACTGCAGGCAGATTATTTACCGCTGAGCCACCAGGGAAGCCCAGAGACAGGATCACTTTCTATTTATGCCATAAGGTATCATTAGGATCAAGAATTCTCAAAGAATCAGGAACACTAAAATTTCAATAAATTCCAGGAAACGAGTCTTTAAAATGGCCCTGTCTTCCTCCCAAGCTAGACTCTCCCTGGCGTATCCTCCCCATCTCCCTGATCTGGGGGCCAGTGGTAGCAGTGCCGCAGCAGAGCCAGGAGTGGTCATCAGCATCACAGTAACAGTAGGTCCTGACTGTAGTGGGACCTCCTTCCGCTGCCTAAGAAATGAGTGAAGGTGAGAATCTTGGAAAGAAACATCCATTTAAAATAGATAGTTTTTAACCACCATCTCATCTTACCCTCACAATTTCCTTTTGAAATTTCCCCTTTAGCCAGAAATTTCAACATTTTTTTCAAAACCTTCTTGTGAGATTTTGATGGCTGAAACTGTAAAGGTCGGCACCTAGGAAAGCAAAATAAGCATTTAAAAAGGGAACTAAAACTGTGAAGAAATAAAATCAGTTCTAAATAACAGTACAACAAAGACAAGCTCATGACTGGCATTTCTGGATAAAGACAGGGCTTAAAGTAGTCTCTAATCCCATCTCAAAACTCACTAAAATAGTTAAGGGATTACTTTTTTTTTTAAAGCAAAGGATATAAACCACTAGGAAAAAAAATAATGGGAGAAACACTGGAAGCTAGAAAGCAGATGTACAAGTGCTAACTGACCCAGCAGACCAGAGAAACTGAATCCTAAGCCAACAGTGAGAAAAGCCAAAAAGATAGCCAATTTTCTCCACATTACACCTAAAAGTCTTAGGGACTGGTGATACCTGATATCACGGGAGAAAAGAGCGAAAGTAGGTGTAGAACTAGGAAGGTCCCTTGAAAGTCTGTTTTGCAAGAAGTTATTATCCCATACTCTCCCCCACTCAGCACAGATGAGTCTCTAAACCCAGCAGAAAATTGCAAACTTTTCAGAAAGGGTTGAAAAAAAAAAAAAAGGCCTCTTCTCTGAGGAACACAGGCACAGCTGAAAACAGTAAGTTCACAGCCAACAACAATAAGCTTAAATGAAAGCCTTCATGCTAACTGCTGAGACCTCTGTCACCCACATCCCCAACCCAGTCCCAGAACATCAGCAGATAATACTTTCTCTCCAGAATGTGATCAGAATGAAAAATACTGACCCAGAGATTCCCCCACAGAAGAGGTTCCCCCACCAAGGTACATAAAATTTCCAATGGGACACTGGAACATTGGAATCACCAGATACTTGAGGAGGGCCTCTAAAGCAAAGATAGGTGCCAAAAGATTGAAGAAAGTAACTTGCAGGTTATCAAGTGTACGGGAAGAAGGAAACCTTAAAAAAATTAAGAACAAAAATCTCTCTTAGAAGTAAAAATAGAGTAGAAGAAATTAAAAGTTAAATAGAAAACTGAAGACTTGGAAAATGAAGTTGAGAAAATCTCCCAAAAGACACGGAAAATCAAAGAGAAAAATAATAAGAGAACCAGTCTAAAAGGTCCAATGTCTAAATAAAGACATGAGAAAAGAGAAAGAAAATGGTAAGGAGAGGATCAACAAAATAACACAAGAAAATTTCCCTGGGACATGATGGGAGGAGCCCCTAGACAAGAGGGGTGTCTCAAGCACATATGTAAGAAATGAAAACAGATGTACTGCCAAACATACTGTGAAACATCAAAACACTGAAGACAAAAAAAAAAAAAAAAAACAGCCAACAACAATAAGCTTAAATGAAAGCCTTCATGCTAACTGCTGAGACCTCTGTCACCCACATCCCCAACCCAGTCCCAGAATATCAGCAGATAATACTTTCTCTCCAGAATGTGATCAGAATGAAAATACTGACCCAGAGATTCCCCCACAGAAGAGGTTCCCCCACCAAGGTACATAAAATTTCCAATGGGACACTGGAACATTGGAATCACCAGATACTTGAGGAGGGCCTCTAAAGCAAAGATAGGTGCCAAAAGATTGAAGAAAGTAACTTGCAGGTTATCAAGTGTACGGGAAGAAGGAAACCTTAAAAAAATTAAGAACAAAAATCTCTCTTAGAAGTAAAAATAGAGTAGAAGAAATTAAAAGTTAAATAGAAAACTGAAGACTTGGAAAATGAAGTTGAGAAAATCTCCCAAAAGACACGGAAAATCAAAGAGAAAAATAATAAGAGAACCAGTCTAAAAGGTCCAATGTCTAAATAAAGACATGAGAAAAGAGAAAGAAAATGGTAAGGAGAGGATCAACAAAATAACACAAGAAAATTTCCCTGGGACATGATGGGAGGAGCCCCTAGACAAGAGGGGTGTCTCAAGCACATATGTAAGAAATGAAAACAGATGTACTGCCAAACATACTGTGAAACATCAAAACACTGAAGACAAAAAAAAAAAAAAAAACTTCCAGAGAAAGAAAACACTTTGGACAAAGGAACAAGAATCAGAATGCCACTGAACTGCTCAACAGCAATAAGACAACAATGGAGCAAAACTTTCAACATCCTGAAGGAAAATTATTTTCAATCTACGCTACTATACCCAGCCAAACTGTAAGTTAAGTTTGAGCAGTCAATGAAAACATTTCCAAAGTCTAAAAAAATTTACCTCTTATGTACTTTTTCTCAAGAAACTGTTAGAAAAGGTGCTTCACTAAAATAAAGGAATAATACAAGAAAGAGAGTAAAAAAGACAAGATGCAAACCAAGACCCAAAAGGAATCCTCAAGATGAGAGTCAAAAAGAGACTCCAGTGACCTATCAGGCACAAGGCAATCTGTTCAGATTATAGCAGGTCACAAGATTCCTGTTAAGATTTTCATCAGGAAGATAAAAATGATACAGTACCTAAAGCATCTAACCATGGCAAGGGAAATTTACACCTCTGGGGGAGCACTTCTAGATAAAATGGTAATAGGTGCTTCAAAGACTAGGTAAACAAAAATGACAGTGAGCAACACCAGGCAAAGTAAAAACTTGTGCAGGAAAGATAAAGTAATACTTTGGCCACCTGATGTGAAAAGGGTTGATTCATTGGAAAAGACCTTGATACTGGGAAAGACTGAGGGAAGGAGGAGAAGGGGATGACAGAGGATGAGATGGTTGGATAGCATCATTGTCTCAATGAACATGAGTCTGAGCAAACTCCAGGAGATAGTGAAGAACAGGGAAGGCTGGCGTGCTGCAGTCCACAGGGCTGCAAAGAGCCAGACACGACTTAAAGACTGAACAACAACTACATGCTGAGCTGTGCAAGAGTACTGGAGTGGGGTGCCACTGCCTTCTCCAGAAGTCTATTTACACAGCCATAATGAGATGACCACATCCATCCAAAATTTTGGGAAGTTGGGAATGAAGACAAATAGTAGTTTGAATGTGACAAACAAAGTGGGGTAAAATAAAGTTAAACCCTCATCTTTCAATGAGAGAATCCCAGAGATAATGGAGAAAACCAACCTTTTAGTAATTAAGTATTACTATATAAAAATGAAAATGAAAGTTGTTCAGTCACGTCCAACTCTTTGCAACCTCATCGACTGTAACCTGCCAGGCTCCTCTGTCCATGGAATTTTCCAGACAAGAATACTGGAGTGGGGAACCATTCCCTGAAATGTGGTCTCCTGCATTGCGGACAGATTCTTTATCACCTGAGCTACCACTGAAGCCCCATAATTATATAAGCATGTTACTTAAAGACACAGAGATGAAAAAAACAAAAGAATCAGGTAAAAGATTTGAAAGTCACTGCAATGAGAAACAGAAAATAGGAACTGGAGGGGAGAGAGGTGGTTCAGAGGACTGCCATTTTGCAAGATAAGCTTTACGGGAACTATTTGATTCTTTAAAGTGTTAGCAAATATGCTATTAATAAAAATTAAAATTGAAAAAAAAAAATTTTGGGAAGTTGGGAATGAAGACAAATAGTAGTTTGAATGTGACAAACAAAGTGGGGTAAAATAAAGTTAAACCCTCATCTTTCAATGAGAGAATCCCAGAGATAATGGAGAAAACCAACCTTTTAGTAATTAAGTATTACTATATAAAAATGAAAATGAAAGTTGTTCAGTCACGTCCAACTCTTTGCAACCTCATCGACTGTAACCTGCCAGGCTCCTCTGTCCATGGAATTTTCCAGACAAGAATACTGGAGTGGGGAACCATTCCCTGAAATGTGGTCTCCTGCATTGCGGACAGATTCTTTATCACCTGAGCTACCACTGAAGCCCCATAATTATATAAGCATGTTACTTAAAGACACAGAGATGAAAAAAACAAAAGAATCAGGTAAAAGATTTGAAAGTCACTGCAATGAGAAACAGAAAATAGGAACTGGAGGGGAGAGAGGTGGTTCAGAGGACTGCCATTTTGCAAGATAAGCTTTACGGGAACTATTTGATTCTTTAAAGTGTTAGCAAATATGCTATTAATAAAAATTAAAATTGAAAAAAAAATCATAAACAGGGAAGTTCATCCTCATTTTTACTCACATACTGGACAGGCCCCAGCAAAGTTGTAGGCTAGACCACATTGCCTTTACCTAAGGCCTCACTGAACAACCACTGTAGTAAACAGCAAAATAACCCAAAGAATATGCAAAATGACTCCAAACAAAAAATCAACATGTAAAAATGAAGTTGTATAAAGAATAACAATTCAGGAAATTTCTTTTTTTAATTTGGCTGCACTAGGTATTAGTCGTGACACTCAGGATCTTTTGTTGCAGGATATGGGATTAGGTCCCCTGACCATGGACCAAACTGGGGCACCTGCATTGGGAGCTTGGAGTCTTAGGCACTGGATCACCAGGGAGGTCCCTTCAGGAAATGTTTGATCCCATGTAAAATTATAAAATGAAAAAAAAAAAAACAAAAAAGCTAGCACATTTTATAAATACTTTGTCTTGCAATGTTCATTGAGTCCCTTTTCATAAAAGCAATGCACCTGGAACAGTACTTTATATGAGACAGGAACCCAATAAACTATAGATGCTTCTTTTTCTTAACCCACTGAAATGGGCCTTTTCTGAAAAGAGATTCTCAAGGTTCAGGCCAGTCAACTTCAGACTTATTTGAACAGAATCCTAGCCATAATCCAATGAGAAACTGTTATCAGAAGGAAAAAGGATTTCTGTCTTTGAAGACATTACCACTTCATAAGCTAAAGCTGAAAGGGTTACTCTGTCATTTTATACTAAATGAGATGTTGTCACCAAACGAGACAGTCATCTTTTTTCTTTATTGTACCAGTCCCGTGACCAGTTAGAAAAGAGAAAGGATTAACCAGGAATCAGTGAATTCTGAAAGTCAGTGATCACCCTAAAATTAGTATGTTCAATGTTATATTATTTTTGTCTATATGTTCCCTGTCTTGTTTTGTTATCAAATTCCCAAATCAGTCTACAACCTCAAAACAAGTTAAGAGTAACTAAGGGAAACAGATGTGAGGACCCACCGAGCATGATGGACACAACTGTGTTTGCTTTATCTAGAGTATACACGTTCAAACTGTAGACATATTCTTCACAATGTTAACAAACGTTCCCTATTTTTGCTACCAGAAGAAGGGGAAGACGGAGGGGAAAGGGAAGAGGCAGGGGGAGGGGAAGATGATGAGGAGGGAGAAGAGGAGGGACCTTCCTAATCAGAGAAGAAGGGAAAAATCCTTCCATGTTAGGGTGGAGTAAGCGGGGCACAAGAGAAACACAAGTATTAAGAAAAACCAAGCAAACGCTTTGTAGGAAACCAGACTTTTTTTGAGTTTTCCAGTGAAGAAGAATAGATTCTAAACAGATGCAGGGTAAGTGCCAGCCTCCTCTTCCTTATTCCTTGTACAGGATTCTGCAGCACTGCCTGAATGAAACCACTGTGTCAAACAAACGCAGGGAATTGGAATTGGTGCTGCTGCTGTTTTCAGTCGTTAAATCGTATACAACTCTGAGACTCCAAGCTAAAGTGATAAAAATTTGATACCTAAAAATAATTTAAGTATTTGCCAATATTCTCCCAATTTTCATGTATTATTGATTAGATTGCTAAATAGTATATTTTTATATCACATTAATATTTATATCTAATCAAACCATATTATTAAAAACCTATTGACTAGCATATGAATACAGCATCAGTATACAGAAAAAAATTTGTCTGCTTTTTTATAAAGAATGTGTACCTAGAACAGAAAAACACTTTAAAAAGCAGGATTCTACTAAAAAATTTTATATAATCTTCATATTAATAGAAAATAATCAAAATTCTTACCTTATGGTATACTGAGGACAACATGTTTGATTCATAACAGGTTTGTACACATATTTCCCGCTTCTAAAATTACAGAATAGCTTTGTTAATTTCATACATATTTCTCATCGGCAACAAAGTAGATTAGTACAGGAGTATGTAATTAATTAAGGTAAAAATCTAATCAATAGGGTAAAAACTGAGGTTGAGTTACTCTTCACAAGCTAAATGATCTTACGTGGTGGGTAATCCAAGGACCAGGGTCCAAGTTTTCCTTTCCTAAACCCTGGCAGATGGACTCCACAGCTGATAACCAAGGTAACCTCAGTTACCCTCTCATCAAGCATCTGCAATCCCTTCCGTGCCTCCATCCACTGCCCCCTTGATACTGAAAAGGCTGCCCAGGATGCTGTGGGGCTGGTGCGTGTTGCTGCCTACGACATCCACGTGTGGGGGTTCCACGGACACCAGCATGATGTACTCGCAAGCCAACCTGATCCTGTCCACGCTTTCCGGATCTCAGCTCATAGAGAGCCATGACACTGCAAGCTCAATTTTGTCCAGATTTGGATATGCCCTAATCCAGCTGGACTGTTGTTCTTACCACAAAAGGAAATTGGACATAAAAAGAAACATCAGGGCTTTCCTAGGGGCTCAGTGAAAAGAATCCTCCTGCCGATGCAGGAGACACGGATTGGATCCCTGATCCAGGAAGATCCCACATGCCCGGAGCAACTAAGCCCATGAGCCACAACTATTGGGTATCTGCTCTAGAGCCTAGGAGCCCCAACTACTGCAGGCTGAGGGCCTCAGGGCCTGAGCTCCACATTGAGAAGCCATGCACTGAAGCAAGAGTTGCCCCGATGACCACAACTAGAGAAAAGCCTGCGTGCGCAGCAATGAAGACCCAGCACAGCCAAAAATACATATTTTTTTTAAAAGACACATTAAACAGCAGATACACACAGACAGGACCACATTAGGACACAGAAAAAAGGCAACCAGGTATAAAGTAAGGAGAGGAGCTGCAGAGAAAACCAAAGCTGTGGACACCTGGATTCTGGCCTTCCAGCCTACGGAACCACGCGGGAATACGCTCCTCTCACTCCAGCAGCCCAAACCGTGCTGCTCTGTTATGGCAGTCCTAGCAAACACGCAGGAGTTCAGTTCCCCAGTTGAAAATCTGGGAGTCCTCCGAGGCTCTTCCCTCCCTTGCACCTCCGTATGCTGCCAGCAAGCGTTCTACTTCCGAAACGTCTGTGAGTCTGCCCCCCAACGCCTGATCCAGCTCCTAATCCAGTCACCGCTCCTGACTAGGAGAGGGGCTCCTCACCACCTCATACATGCACGCTGCAGTAATCGCTGGGACTCATTTACCTGCCTTCAGAACCACTCCCTCAGACACCTCTCTGCTATCTGAATCATTATTTCCAGATTTCAAATTCCATCACTTTTCTCTCTGACATTAAAAGCCTTCAATAGCTCCCTCATACTATTAAAAAAATAAAAAGAAATTTCCTTATCATGGCACACAAAGTCCTGCCACATCTGACCTACATCATTCCACATTTTGGGCCTCATTATTATGTTTAAGGAAACTGTGAAGTTTCATTTGCTGTGCTCAATCCGTGTCTTCTGGGCAGTACTGGTACACGGCACTTAATACTGCTCATACTTATGTCACGAACCTTCAGTTCAGTCCAGTTGCTCAGTCGTCTCCAACTCTCAGCGACCCTATGAACTGCAGCACGCCAGGCCTCCCTGTTCATCACCATCTCCCGGAGTTCACTCAGACTCACGTCCATCAAGTCCATGATGCCATCCAGCCATCTCATCCTCGGTCATCTCCTTCTCCTCCTGTCCCCAATCCTTCCAGCATCAGAGTCTTTTCCAATGAATCAACTCTTCGCATGAGGTGGCCAAAGTACTGGAGTTTCAGCTTCAGCATCAGTCCTTCCAAAGAAATCCCTGGGTTGATCTCCTTCAGAATGGACTGGGTGGATCTCCTTGCAGTCCAAGGGACTCTCAAGAGTCTTCTCCAACACCACAGTTCAAAAGCATCAGTTCTTCGTCGTTCAGCCTTCTTCACAGTCCAACTCTCACATCCATACATGACCACAGGAAAAACCATAGCCTTGACTAGACGGACCTTAGTTGGCAAAGTAATGTCTCTGCTTTTGAATATACTATCTAGGTTGCTCATAAATTTTCTTCCAAGGAGTGTCTTTTAATTTCATGGCTGCAGTCACCATCTGCAGTGATTTTGGAGTCCAAAAAAATAAAGTCTGACCCTGTTTCCACTGTTTCCCCATCTATTTCCCATGAAGTGATGGGACGGATGCCATGATCTTAGTTTTCGGAATGTGGAGCTCTAAGCCAACTTTTTCACTCTCCTCTTTCACTTTCATCAAGAGGCGTTTTAGTTCCTCTTCACTTTCTGCCATAAGGGTGGTGTCATCTGCACATCTGAGGTTATTGATATTTCTCCCGGCAATCTTGATTCCAGCTTCTGTTTCTTCCAATCCAGCGTTTCTCATGATGTACTCTTCATAGAAGTTAAATAAGCAGGGTGACAATATACAGCCTTAACGTACTTCTTTTCCTATTTGGAACCAGTCTGTTCCATGTCCAGTGCTAACTGTTGCTTCCTGACCTGCATACAGATTTCTCAAGAGGCAGGTCAGATGGTCTGATATTCCCATCTCTTTCAGAATTTTCCACAGTTTATTGTGATCCACACAGTCAAAGGCTTTGGCATAGTCAATAAAGCAGAAATAGATGTTTTTCTGGAACTCTCTTGCTTTTTCCATGATCCAGTGGATGTTGGCAATTTGATCTCTGGTTCCTCTGCCTTTTCTAAAACCAGCTTGAACATCAGGGAGTTCACAATTCACATATTGCTGAAGTCTGGCTTGGAGAATTTTGAGCATTACTTTACTAACATGGGAGATGAGTGCAATTGTGCGGTAGGTAGTTTGAGCATTCTTTGGCATTGCCTTTCTTTGGAATTGGAATGAAAACGGACCTTTTCCAGTCCCGTGGCCACTGCTGAGTTTTCCAAATTTGCTGGCATATTGAGTGCAGCACTTTCACAGCATCATCTTTCAGGATTTGAAACAGCTCTTTCCATGATCCAGTGGATGTTGGCAATTTGAACTCTGGTTCCTCTGCCTTTTCTAAAACTAGCTTTTACATCAGGGAGTTAGCACTGATTTACAACACAAAGGATAAAATAAACATACAGGGGTCCATATTGATATAAGTAATGATTGAATAAGTAAATAGGAGGAAGAAATAAACCCTTGCAGAAGAATCTCAAATCATTTATGTAGGGTTCTGCCCTCAAGGAGGAAGAACATGGCTCTCCACTCCTTAACTGTGGGCTTCACATAGTGATTTCCTTCCAAAGAGGACAGTATGGGTAGAGAAAGAGAAAAAGAAAAAGCATATAGTGGAAAAACTGACTAAAAAGCTGAAAAGTCCTACCACTGCATGGTGTTCAAGGTTAACATCAACTGAGATACAGCATCATGATAGTGTGTGCCCTTTTCTACGTGAAGAAAATGCCACCTGTCTCTCTAGTTTTCCTTTCCCAAATTCGTTTGTTGTTCAGTTGCTCAGTTGTGTCCGATTCTTTGTGACCCCCATGGACTGCAGCATGCCAGGCTGCCCCGTCCTTCACCATCTCCCAGAGCTGGCTCAAACTTATGTGCTTTGAGTTAGTGATGCCATCCAACCACCTCATCCTCCATCATCCCCTTCTCCTCCTGCCTTCAGTCTTTCCCAGCATCATTTCTCCTGAGTCAGTCCTTCTCATCAGGTGGCCAAAGTACTGGAGCTTCAGCTTCTGCATCAGTCCTTCCAATGAACATTCAGGATTGATTTCCTTTAGGACTGATTGGTTGGATCTCTGTTGCTGCCCAAGGGACTCTCAAGAATCTTCTCCAGCACCATAATTCCAAACTATCAAATCTTTGGCATTCAGCCTTCTTTATGGTCCAACTCTCACATCTGTACATGAATATTGGACAAACCATCGCTTTGACTATAGGGACCTTTGTCAGCAAAATGATGTATCAGCTTTTTAATATGCTGTGTAGGTTTGTCCTAGCTTTTCTTCCAAGGAGCACAATCTAATCACGAGGAACATCAGACAAATCCTGACTGAGGGACAATCTATAAAATACTTGACCAGTACTCTTCAAAACTGTCAAGGTCCTTAAAAATAAGGAAAGTCAGAGAAACTGTCACTGCCAAGAGGAGCCTAAGAAGATATGACAACTAAATGTAATGTGGTGTCCTGGATGAGATCCTGGAACAGAAAAAGACTTTAGGGAAAACTAAGGAAATGTGAATCAACAATGGACTTAGTTAATAACACTGTACTAACACTGGTCACAAATTACAGCAAATGTACCATATATTGTATGACACTAGTAATAGGGGAAATTGGGTGTGGGAAGCATGGAAACTCTCTGTGCTGTCTTTTCAATTTTTCTGAAAATCTAAAACTGTTCTAAAAAAAATGAAGGCTATTAAAAAAAAAATAGAGCCAAGTTCAAATTAGTTAGGAAGCCAGAAAACCATTATTATATCTTGAATGTGTCAGTTCCAGTTGGAAATTTGCCAGCTTTCTGAGTATGATCATACTGACAGCTCTATTAATCTCCTGACACCAAACTCCTTTTAAATTTAGAAATGGTCGTTTTTCCTCCCACCATCTTTTTTCCTTTGCTTTTGGTATTGTAGTCCTGAGGTACCCTTTAAGAGCACACTGATTTTCCAAAGACTGCAATTATAAATAATAATTCTGCATCTTATTTCTTAAACTTGCCTTTAGTTACTTTCTTCCAATAATTTTTATTTCATCAATAATTTATTCTAATTTTTATTTACGTTTTTGGTCTCTTGGGTGTAAAATTGGAGAGTGGTCTTAGTCTTTTGGAAGAGCAGGTTGCCTCTAATGCAATTGCAATATATACCTAATGTATTTGAAAAAAATTGTCTACAATCTCTCCCAATGTGAAATTTGTTCTTTTAGAGAATAATAAGACAATTACATGATGTTTTACATTTTTGCTACAATGCACATTTTCATCTGGAACAAAATTCGTCAATTGAAAAAACAGAATTGAATAAAAATTAATAATTAGTTTGTTATGTTTTAGATGCTGACCAAAGCCCCATCCAAAAAAAGCCTTTGGCTTTGGTTTCTCAGCATGTGGCTGTGACTCAACTGTTCTCCTTTGATCTCCTACCCTTTAGTACTTTGTTTCTCTGGGAGAAAAAAACTGCTTGACAATATTGGCTTGCATGAGGTTGAGTCTCTTTTTAACCATCTATTTTAACTACACCTGTAAATGACAGCTTTGAGCTTGCTTGGCTTTTCCAGGGTGTGTAAACATTGTAAAATAAAAAATACTGAATTCAAGTGCAACCCCACGTCCCCCACTCATGAACTGCATGACCCAAGTCAGGAGATGTCACCGCTTCAAACCTTGATTCCTTCACTTGCAAAATGGTGACTGTGCCCTCTTTCTGCCCACTTTCCATATTTGGA